>JAFEMH010004150.1:0-224512 GCA_022495995.1 Adenophora triphylla var. japonica
TTTGCCCTCACATACAGAATGGAAGTCGTGCTCCCAATCGACCGTGGAAATCCTCACTCCCAGCAAGTGTGTTGTTGGAAAGTCGGATCAACGAGGTCGGAATGGCTCCAGAGTCGCCGTGATGAATTGGCCATTTTTGCTAGATGAACGCCGATTGAAGGCCATGGAACACATCCGAGCCTACCAAGGGAGAATGGCCAGAGCCTTTGACAAGAAAGTAAAGCATCGGGAGATCCGAGAAGGTGATCTCGTCGTAAAAGAGAAGCCCCCAGTCCGTGTCAACCCGCTTGGCAAATGGGAGCACTGTTGTCAGGTCGGGCAGCTACATTGTCTAAAGATCTTCTCCTGAGGAGCCATGCAACTTGCGGACCTCGACGGAAATCCCTTTGTACACCCAAAGTGAATGGTGACAAGGCTGCAGATACTCAAGCGTAAACAAAACAAAAAAAAAGAAGTCAAAAAAAAAAACAATAAAAAAAGAGAAGACAAAGAGTGCTAAAAGAGTAATACCCAACTAGCTTGAAAACCCGAAAAGGGCGGCCTAGGTAAAAAACAGGTTGCACCAAAAAAAAAACAAAAAAACAACAAAAAACAAAAAAACAACGAAAATCGACCAGGTTCGAACTAAAGGGACCTTGAGCTCCTTTTGTCAAAATGAGGGGAACGTAGGCAGGCCGGAAACGGTTCGGTCTAAAAGCACAAATAAAAGTCATAAATCTCGACATCAATACCTTGATCGAGACCATGAAAGCATCTCGAAAAAACTACGAAGCAATTCAAATATTAATTACAAGTTAAAAACTTTTTGATGAGTCTAAGCCCGGTTTATTCCTACAACCGGCAACTTGCTTAAAAGAAATTAAGATACATAATCAAACTAATGTGTCTGCCCATGGAAGCAAGAAAAGGGATGCTCCGGAAACCTCGGGAGTCACTCCATGCCACTCGTCTTGGCCTCTCCCTCTTCTTCCCCCCTTCGAGTCTTCTTTCTTCTGAACCGGAAAAATGTCGGTCTTCCTCCTACCCGAGCTCTGGCTGTATAGGAACGGGATCTATCGAGCCGGCCTACTGTCGGGGCCTTGGTAGCCACTAGCGTCATCCTCTCATCCTCACTGTAGCCTAGGTGGTAGCATAGGAGTCCTCCTCTCCTGCCTCTTGACATAAGCTTCATAATCGGGTCACCACATCTCCGCTCCCCGCTGTGCATGAGGGTTGGCCCTGCTCGCCTCGGCCCTCACTCCTCTCAGGCTAAGCTGTCGGTGTCCTCCGCACCACACAATGGCCTCACGCCGCCTCCAGAAATAGCCATCTCGGAGTCTCTCAAAATGCCTCTCGTACCAATCCAGGTAACAAGTGGTCAAGAACCACGGAGTCTCGGGACGCCTGAGGATAACCCGAGGAGGAAAGACGATCACTACCTCCATGCTCTCTGGGTAGAAAAGAAAAGGGGAAAACACCGAAGGATCATCCGCCATAGCAACATGAGCCACCACCCCGGTAGCTATATCATCAAAGTCCTCCAAAGGAACTCCGCTCCAAGCCGAAGCGTCTCGAGAACTAAAGAGCGGAATGTAAAAGTTGGACCGTGAGAAAGCCCCGGAAAGCATAACCACGGGAGATCCGATCCCGGGAAGTACCCTCAGAGTCTCCACCGCCAACAAGGCCCGACTCATCTAATATCTTACGTCCAGGCGACCGGGCCATCCAACGCTCCCATGAGCCCTAATCATCAAAATCTCTGACAAAGACCCCTCTCTGGCGAATGTCCAAGGCTTGATCATATCGGGAGTTTCCCGAAGAATCCCCAGGCGCTCCATCGGCCACGCAGTCGAGGGTTCAAGTGCCGCCGTGCCATAGTACCAGATGTCTCCCGATAGCTTCGGCCTATCGAGAGCATGGAAAGTCTCCCCAAGATCAAAGGTACAACATCTACGCAGCGACAATGAACGACTACATCCCGAGGCGGAGACCGATGACGAGATCCCAAAGAATAGACCATGAAACAAGGTTCCCAAACATCTACGCAAAGTGACAAAGCGCATCCCAATAGGCATCGTCGAATCCCGCAACGCCTAAGCCCCTAAATCTATCAGGGGAGACCGGAAATATCAAAATGATCGGGACCACGAGATCATACCTTGTGCTTCTTCGGGGAAAGATGAAGGAGGTTGCACAATCTATCAACAAAAGAGGCCCCTCGGGCAAAGGAACCGCTATCTCCTCCACCTCCGGGCCACCAAGCAAAGCCCGAAATTCTTCGACAATCGGGACCATTTCATTGTAAGAAAGGCAAAAGACATGCCTTCTAGTGTCCCAAAATGAGGAGGAAGCCCTCAAAAGATCATAATCCGGAATCAATTCCTTGAGAGACCACAAGCACTTCACATTGTAGCTTTCTTCAAAGAATGACCTCCTCTCATGCATAATCTCCAGGACCAATCCTTGAATTGGTTAAAGAATGACATTTGGGATTCTTGGGACAATTTTGATGGAGTTTTTCTTAGGTTTTCCATGGATTTTCTCTCCTTCTCCCGAAAATGGCTGTTTGAATTTGGTGGTTGAAGAAGATATTTGAATTTGAAATAAAGGAAAACCAGATCTGAAGCAAAATTAAAGGACAATGTCGAGATGCGGTCCTATCCGCGCGGACACGATTGTCTTTCATCGGAAAAATGCTTTGCAACAGTCCAAACTGCTGAACCAAAGAGGAATATTTCGTCCCGATTGCTCGCAACCAGTGCAAAAACCTCCTCAAACCAGTCCATATACCAAACACTAACACCCTTGCCAAAAAACCAAGGCTCATGCAACATTGCATTCATACTGCATTGCATTCATAAAAAAATAAAATCCTAAATTATTACATTCCAAAAATAAAGGGAGTGTGCAAAAAAAAAAAAAAACAAATAAAAAAAAGGTAGGTAACAATAATCCTAAATTATTACATCCCAAAAAAAAAAAAAGAGAAAAGAAGAAAGAGGCAAAAAAAATGTGCATAAAAATAAAGCTGTATCTGTACAAATACAAATCTCAAATCTAGGAAATCAATTCAATCTCAAGTAATCAATCGGAGTCCCCGCCGGTAGACGTCCCCCGGTCCCTCTTGCGGCTCGGGCCGCCTCCTCGGAGCCGTGAAGATCTCGGGCTCGAATCATCGTCCTCGTCCCGGAAGAAGGCTCGTCGGGACCCAACCGTGCACGCTACGATAGGGAAAGCCAAGATCTGCAAAGATATCATATCCGAAGGTGAAGGCGTCGAGACTCACGGACTGATGCGAAGAAGATCCACCATGCTGCCAGACGTGTCCCTGCCCGTAAGGATCTCTGAGAATGACGTGGTCCGAAGGTAGTACCACGCGAGGATCAAGGAGAGGAGAAAGAGGAGTCTCGGAGGATGTCTACGAAGGGATAGGGAAGCCTCACGCTGACAGGCGCCGCCGTGGTCGCCTCGCTCTAGCCCGAGGGGCTCCACAAGCCACCATCCTCTGATGAATCTCTTAGCCCCGATCACTGCTTCGTCGGCTTCTCCACGACCGCCTCCAGCTGCACGAAAGCAAGAGCGTCAGCAGGTTGAAGCAAAAAAAATGATGACGGAAAGAAAAGAAAAGACGAAGCAAAAAAAGAGGTGGGAAGGAAAAGCCGTACCTTCATACCCGGACGAGGTCAGGCTCGTGGAAGCCGCTCAGGCTGAGGGATCTGCACCCTCAATCGGACCCCATCCTGGACATATGAAAAGTCCGTCCGAGGGTACCGCGGGACCCCAAACCCCTCTCTTTCCAGAACCTGGGGCGTCCTCAGCCTCCTCAAGACAAATACTGGATACGACTCAATCGCCATAAATGCCGAGAAGTGCTGGCCGCCCCGGTAATCATCCCAGGTCACAGATCTCTCACTAAGGTGCATCATGTCGGCGGGAGGCTCCACCGGTGTCATCAAAGGTGAATTCACGCCATGCTGGCGCGTCACCCTCTCCCCCAGATAATAGGTGTCGCAAGTCAAGCCCCTCAAAATCCTCCGCTGCACGGTCCAAGTCTCAGCGCCCTTCAGTTGCGCCACATCGAAACGATCCCAGGGATAGAATATCATCTCCTCATCCGTCTCAGCCCTCGTCAAAGGAAGGCAATCCGAGTACCTGAGGGTCTTGCGCCCTCTGGAGCCCTTCTTCTCCCGGGCAAACATGGACCAGGAACGCATGGCTGGATACGCCCCGACGTACTCCGCCGTCTGTCGCCACATCGTGACGTGAAAGAACTCCAACGCCCATACCTGCGAAAGGTAAAAATAAAATCAATTAAGTGCGAAAAAAGATACGTGCTTAAAGAAAAAAAGGGAAAGCAAAAAAGAAAGCTTATACCTCCAGAGCAAACTCGAAGCAGTAGAAGGAGCTCACAGCCTTCCTTGGTATCTATCAAAACAAAGTAAAGCTCTGCCGGCCAGGCCTCTCCCCAGAGAGACCTCTCCGGCCATCCCCACATCCTCCAGGCTCCTCGGCCAAGCAAACACCGCCGTCCCCTCGGCGTGTCCAAAAGAGTGCTCGAAAAAGCAAACCATAAAAAGGCCACTAGCAATGCACTCGGCGCCTATCCTGCTCATCCCCGACCTCGTAGCTCCAGATGATCTCCACAATGTTCCCATAAACCACGGCATACTCCATCCCCATCCCCTTTTTGGGAATGGGGTAAAGCCCGAGAAGAGCTGCATGTCCACATCGATATAAGCCGTCCCGCCACTCAATCTTTGCGTCCATTAAAGGACGGACCGTGATCGCGGCGTAGTCGGAAAGCGTAGTCGTAGCCTCGCCCCGAGAAGAAGTGAAACGTGTGGGTCGCATCCCACCAATCTTTGCGCAGAAAGCAAACATCGAGGCCACTTGCTCTTAGGGAACTTAACCAACCCCTCAAGCACTCAATGAACACCCAAAGCCCGGTCTCAACAACAATCGTCTCGGACTCATCAAAGCTCCTCGGCCCGCATTCGGAAGCGGTCCCACGGAGTCAACTACGAGACTCCACGATCCTCGAGTCTTCATCTTATTCAAGCGCTCAGTCACGTAGTTGTTTCCACCCTGCAATAAAACAAAAAAAAAGAAAATGTCAAAAAAAAAATTGCATTTGCATTTGCACAAAAAAAAAAAGAAAGCATATACATGCATCACGCAACACAAAGTTTTGAAGAAAATTCGGCAGCATAACGGCATGCAATGAACCTAGCCCCATTTTTCTCAAAAAAGACAGTTTTCAGCAAATCCCAATTCATTCATGAAAAAAAAAAAAAACATACAAAGAGTCAACGGAAGTAAAAACTCCGTCCCATTTTCAAAAAAAATGCATACATGCATATCATCCATCATCTCAAAAGATCCTACATCCATACATTCATACAAGGAGTCGACGGAAGTAAAAACTCCATCCCATTTTCATAGAATGACATGCGTACATTCATTCATACACGGAGTCAATAAATCCGTCCCACTTTTACAAAAAAAAAAGCATGCACACATTCATGTCAACATTGCAACAAAAAAAAAGGGGTCCGTCCCAATTTCGGGAAATTTTCATAGTCTCATATTTCAAAAAAAAATAAAAAAATTTGGCAAAAATGCCCATTCTTTTTTTCAAGCAAAATGCATTGCCCATATACTCATTACAAATTGCAAAGCATCAAAATCAAAATCCAAGGCCAAGAACATCAATCATTCGAAATTCAAAAAAAAAAATTAAAAATCATCAAAAATCAATTTCAAGCAAGAAATCAACAAAGAAAATAAAAGATTCGAAGTATACCGTTCGGAGACTCGGATCAGTGGCCCAATGTTGCCACGCATCGGGATAATGCTCCTTCGCAATCGATTGCGAAAGAGTGTAATGCCTCCTCATTCGAACAAGCTCTAATCGTCTCTCGGCAACCGGACCGCGTCCTTGACCATGGATAACGGCTTCCCCCCGTGTTCCATTGCTTAAAAAATCAAAGAAATCTGGAAGGATTTTGAGTTTTTGGCCTTGATAGCGGCTTGGGCATTTTTCTCTCGTAAGTTTTGAAAAAAGCTGCAGGGAAGAAGAAGGGCGTTGGCCCTCATTAAAAGCGACACAGGAATTCAACCCTATCCGCGCGGATGGGTTTGTAAGGGTCAAAATGACCCTTTTGCCCTTTAAAATCCGGAACTCTGCAATTTGATCCTAGACTTAACGAGTTAACCAAAAGTTAACCAAAGTTAATCCCCTCTTCAAAGAGCTTCACGGCGGTCAAACGTAAGGCCGATTTCCCGAGAAAGATAACGGAATCAGTATCTTTCATCAAAATCATCAAACGGCGAGTCAAACGTAAGGCCGATTTCCCGAGAAAGATAACGGAATCCCGTATCTTTCATCAAAATCATCAACGGCGGTCAACGTAAGGCCGATTTCCCCAGAAAGATAACGGAATCCCGTTTCTTTCATCAAAATCACCAACGACGAGTCAAACGTAAAGGCTGATTTCCCGAGAAAGATAACGGAATCCCGTATCTTTCATCAAAATCATCAACGGCAGTCAAACGTAAGACCGATCTCCCAGAGAAAGATAACGGAATCCCGTCTCTTTCATCAAAAATCATCAACGGCAGTAAAACGTAAATCCGATCCCTCCGAGAAAGTTAACGGAATCCCGTTTCTTTCATCAAAATCATTCTCCGGCAGTCAAACGTAAGACCGATCTCCCGGAGAAAAGAAACGGGATCCCGTATCTTTCATCAAAGAAAATTATTCCCGGATAAACGTAAGGCAGATTTTCCCAGCGAATACGTCTGATTTTTCCCGAGAGGCTAACAAATCAGCCAAAGCCAACGGAATCTCGAGCCGGATTTCGAACTACGAAAGGTCTTGATTCCCCTTTAGGGATACGTAGGTAGCCTATCATTAGGTCCGACCCCTCGACCAAAGCAGGTCACCCTCTCCTTCGGCGGCGGACAAAGTCCACCGAAAGGCCATTTCACATCAAGGTTCGAGGCACCTAAAACGCCATCATCGAAAGGCTCGAGGCACCTAAAATGCCATCATCGAGGTTCGAGGCACCTAAAACGCCATCTTCAAGGTTCGAGGCACCTAAAACGCCATCATTAAGGTTCGAGGCACCTAAAACGTCATCATCAAGGTTCGAGGCACCTAAAACGCCATCTTTAAGGTTCGAGGCACCTAAAACGCCATCATCAGGTTCGAGGCACCTAAAACGCCATCATCTCTGGGTCGGACCCGAACTACGGCAGCTTGATTCCTCTTGGATACGTAGGTAGCCTATCATTAGGTTTAGCCATCCGACCCGAAAGTGGTCATTCCTATCCCAGCGAGCGAATAGCCATCCGACCGAAAATGGTCATTCCTATCCCAGCCGGAGCGGATAGCCATCGAGGCCGAAAATGGTCTTTCACTATCCCAGTGAGCGGATATACAATTTCGGCTATCGGTGAAAATGGTCATTCTACCATCCGACCAAAATGGTCATCTTTTATCCCAGCGAGTTTCTTTCAATGGCAGAAGCGAACTCGCTCATCGGGCTCGAGGCACCTAAAACGCCATCATCTCCGGGGTCAGACCCGAACTACGACAGCTTGATTCCTCTTGGGATACGTAGGTAGCCTATCATTAGGTTATGACCAAATCCGACCGAAAGTGGTCATTCCTATCCCGGCGGAGCGGATAGCCATCCGACCGAAAATGGTCATTCCTATCCCCGGCGGGCGGATAGCCATCGACCGAAAATGGTCTTTCCTATCCCAGCGAGAGCGGATATACAATTTCAGCTATCAGACCGAAAATGGTCATTCTACCATCCGACCAAAATGGTCATCTTTTATCCCCAGCAGAGTTTCTTTCCAGCCAGATTGCACGGAACTTCGCTTCATTAGGCTCGAGGCACCTAAAACGCCATCATCTCCGGGGTGGGAGACCCGAGAACTACGGCAGAAGCTTGATTCCTCTTGGGATACGTAGGTAGCCTATTAAATAGGTTCGACCACTCGATCACTTGATCATCTGCAAACATGGAGCCTTACTCTTATCGACGACCCGCTTCCTTGAAGCGCCGTCGCCAGGGGCTCTTGTAAGTGCTCCAATTTGAGCTTGTTAGTATTTTCGTTAGAAAATTAACGAAAGTTATAACATTCCTAACAATTCCTAACATTCCTAACATTTCTAACAAAGCAAGGGCAAAGTGGGCATTGTTATTTAAGGATAAACCAAGAAAAAGAATCAAAAGCAAAAGAAATAAGAAAAACCAAAAATAGAAATGGGTGGAACAAAAAGCTGATTTGTTTAATTTGAATTTTCAAAAGATTATTCCTTGTGTCCAAAGCACGACGGCATTTAATGAACGGTGCACGGCCGAAGACCCTATCAGCGCGGACATCATTGCATTTTCAGAGGGCTATAAATTGAGGCCTTCGAGTCTCGAAATAGGAGGAGAAGAACACATTTCCTCAACTGCACTTTGGCGAAAATAGAGAGAAAACAGTGAGAATTCCATAGAATTGTCACCTTTTTCTCAACTATTCAACCAAAATCACACTCACTCAAACACTCTCATATTCAAACCTCAAACACTCTTACTCTCAAGCCAAAAACTCCAAAATACAAAGAAGATAGGTATAACCTCCCTCTTCTTACCCTAAATCTCTCATCCATGCATGCATTTTCAAGCTACAAAATGTAGTTCATTCATCTTCTTGCCTTAGATTCAAGAAGATCACCATGGAAATTCATCTCCATGGATGATCTTCTACAAGGATCAACATTATTTTCAAAGTGTTCTTACTTTCTTGCAAAGAAAACACATTTTTAAAACCCTAAAAATCATTTTTCATACATCAAATCTCATTTTCAAAGGATAAAATTCCCCTTCCCAAGCAAATGAAGTGCTTAGTCCTAATGTACCCCAAGGATGGTTTGATATAGTTGATTCACCACTAAAATGTCTAGTGATCACTAATCAAAACCTAGGGAAATGGGGGCAAGCATGGATGCCAAACCCCCTTTTAAATCACATTTTCCTTCTTGAGAAGTTGCTGTCCAGTAGCAATTTTCTAAGACCCCAGTCCATGGTCTAAATTTTTGGACACAGATAAACTTGGAATTTGGTGTTGACTACAAAACACTTTTTGTAGCCAACATCCATAGATTTCCAGACATATTTTTACTTTATTTTTTGCGTGAGTAAAACTCCCTTTTTCAAATTTTCTTTTGAAGGTCAGATCACCAGTCTCTGGGAGTCCAGATCTCATATCTGAGATTTCCAGAAGGTTTTGAGTCCTCAAATATTCTCTAAAAATGAAAAATTCTTTCACAAAAATCTTATTTGAGGTGTTTGGAACAACTTTCATTCTCTGAGTTTTCTCAGATTATGAAGTTTTGAAGCCCTTAAATCTGTTTAAAAATCAAGTGTCCACTGCCCTTTTCATTCTGGCAGAAGTGTTCTTCAACTTCCAAAAATCTTTTGAGCACAAAAACTCAACCCAAAAATCGCACCAAAAATCATGGGATCTGTCCAAAGTCTAATAAAGAATTCCCAATTTTTACTTTTCTGAGTTTCAACTTATTTTGGCCAAAAACACACACACATACACACACACACAATAAATGGTTTTAGCTTGGAAGACTCGTTTTACGAGGCATTTCGGGTGCATACTAACGTCCTTCCCGGCATGTAACGTGACCTCCGAACCCAAATCTCTTATCTCGGGCATTTTTCAAAGTTTTGGCCCTTAAAATAAAAATGGCGTGGCGACTCCGGTCTTTTTTTCGATTGGTTTTCAAAGAAACGAAAATTTCAAAGTTAACCCTTTTCGGGAAATTTTTTGGCGGTGCACATCATCACGAGATCCCAACGCTTCGGTGAGCACTTTTTGATTTTCAGCATTCGATAGTAGCATTACGTAAATGTTGCATCTGTACTTTACGCTTGTCTTTTGATGATTTTCCACAGTTTGCGGTTATGCAGGCCGTACGTATAATCTGGCCATGAGACAGTTGGACGCGTGGGCAACCTACACTAGGAGGCTCATGGCATTCATGAGGTGCATTTCCCGGAGGAGCGTGGATGTTCGTGAGCGGAGGCCGTCTAGGCCGAGAGATTCGTCTGCTCCCACGGCTGGTGGAGAGGACTTCGCGCAGGGATTTGGCTAGTTCGCGGGCGGAACGGCTGGGTTTGGAGCTCATCCTCCTTCGCACTCGGGGCGTGAGAGGGGAGAGTCCTCGAGTTCACAGACGCCGAGGAGTCCTTTTGAATATTCCCGCCTGGAGGAATTCGGGGATTTCTTATTTTCGACAGATCCGGCGGCGGCGGAAGCGGTGCGTCGAGTGCTCGGATGACGAGCGAGGACTCGAGTAGTCCTTCCTTTATTGCTTTTCTTGGACAAAAATATCTTTATTATGCGGAACAATTTGATTTGAAGCTGTATTTGAAAAGGCGCCCGTGGGCGGGAACATTCTTCGCACATCTATTACGTGATCACCTTCTTTTATTTTCGGCAAATAAGGAAGTAGGTTAATCAAAAATAAATAATATAAAACATGCATTAAAAATTGAGACGGGTCAAAATTTAAGCCTATATGCAGCGATTATTAATTAATTACCTTTGCTACTTGCACGAGCAGGGCGAAAGAGGTGTTGGCTTTGGTTGAATGAAACTAGGGGTAGCACGCTTGAGATTCATAAAGGATGAACGGGGCCTTGTTTGGAATTGCTTCCAATTTAGGAGCAGGCAGGCTGCGAGAGTTGACCAAGTCAAGCTAACGGAAGGAATACAGCGGGACTAAGAATGAATTTCGAGTCTTTTAAATTGCGGTTTCGGCTTTGCAATTCGTAAGAAAGCTGCATTGCTTTGATCGGTTTAGGCTGAATTTATTTCCTTTTCTTAAGGCTTCTTTCACTTTCTTTTCATGGCTCCCTTTCCTAAGCTATCGATCTCGGATGCAAGAGCGATACTTGGAAGAATTTCCGATCGTGGGTACGGAACACACGCGAGGCAAAAGCAAGGGGTTTTCGAAGGCATTACGGGATGAAATCTTTTGGGCTTTGAAGGAGCTCATGCCGAGATTAAGGATCTTTTGAGAGCGTGGCTCGCTGCAGGCATACGGAGGAATGTGTACGGCTTTTCGTACTGCTTGAAATCACTCCCTCGTTTGATGATTTTTGGGCCATTCGGGGAGGACACGAGGGCGAACGACTAGTTCTTAGGTATGATGGTGGCATAGACAACATTTGAGAAGCTAGTGTCTACGCTTGGTATCTCTGAGAGCTTATACGGGATGCTAATATTGAACAACGATTATGTTGACATTTTGGGGTGCCAGATAGATTTGCCGGGCGACGGGGAGCGTCTTTGCGTGGGGCGCGTTTGCTCTGTGCGCTATCGCTTCTCTGTTCACGTTCACGTCCACAGGCGTGTGCCATCACATGTACTCTTGGACACAGTGGAGGCGGTGCCCGGAAGCGGGGAGACATCGTGCCGTAGGTCTTGGGCGAAGACGTTCCGGGCGCTAGGCCGAATGGCGATCGGTAAGCCGATACGTGTGAGGAGGGAGTCCCGCTATGCTTACCCGTGGTTAAGGGAGGAAGCTGCCGAGATGATGCCCGAGGGAATTACTTGCCAATGTCTTGTGACGCTTGGTCCGCTTCTCTCGGCGTCCTTTGGTGATAGGGCGATCGGGTGAGTTGGAGCCTCTAGATGGCCGGACTCCGCATGCATCACTTGCGATCGTGGGTTCCCCGTGGAAGATTCTGAGACTTGTCGACCACTCGGGAGGGTCTATTGGTTGTTAGAGTGCGGAGAATTTGTCTCGGGCGTCTTTCTACATTCCATCGTTGGTTACTGCGGCGACGGTGCGAGCTGGAGCAGGTGCCATTGACGGGTTTGAGTCATGCTTTGCTACCTTCGATGTGGGATCTCTGGCGATGGAAGATCCTTCGACGCTATTGCTGCTCACACGGTGGTGGCAATACACGTCCTTTCTGCCCGGGGTTCTCTTTCACCGGAGAGGGGGCAGCATTGTTCAGTCTATGCGTATACGGCTGGTATGAAGAGTGTATAGGGAGACACAGATGGCTATCTTGTGGAGATGGAGTGAGCTATTGGGAATCATCTTTGCAGGAACGACATGGGCGACTATGAGGCCAATGCTGATCGTCGGAGGCCAATCAAAGCTTATTTGTCATGATGGCTCGAAGCGAGGCTGGCTCGAGAGGCAGGCTAGGGAAAGGGCTGCGTTGATAGCTACGGGTTTGACGGAGGCGTCGGGAAGGGTCCACAGAGCCGGGTAGAAGGACTACGGAGTATTCCCTTGTGAAGGTGAAGAACACTCACCGCGGGAAAGGGAAGGGGAAAAGAAGGTTGAAGGACCAAGTTCGGGAAACTAGATTGACCTTGCGGTCAGTATCCACCCATTGTCGCATAGCGAGACACATTAAGCGATTAATGTTTTATTATAGTTTTGCTAAGCGTGTAGCGAGTCAAAGTTGACCGTGCTTGAACTCATCAAAGATTGTTTTAGTAATGAATTTGTAGGTTAATTGAAAAGAGTTTTTCGAAACACAAGCAATTGATGCTTATTGTATTTTTTTTGTTTTTGAGACCGAACCAATGATGGTTTCCTACGTTCCCCTTTTACAATTGGACTAAGGGGCTCGAGTCACCAAGTAGTTCGACACTTTTAGGTGAATTTGAAACGAAGACAAAATAAGCCTTTGAACAACACACTTTGCACGTCATGACCAAGGAATGCCTTGAACAACACACTTTGCAAGACTTGACCCGAGGCCCTTGTCGCTGAAATGGAGCATGTTGAGGGTTGGAGAGAAGCCTTTGATCTGCCTTCTACCCGTATTGCTAGGGATTTCCGAACGATGGAGAGTGACTCCGACAGTGGGCGATCGTCCGTGCAAGAGGAGCTAAGTGACATCAAAACCCAACTTGCCAAAGCCACACGGCAAATTAACGACAATGACTCGTGGCATCACATGGAAGAATCCATCCAGGCTGAAAAGACAAAGATGCTGATTGAAGAGCTTGAGGAAGTCAAGAGTGAACTCGAGACCATGACCCAAAAGTGCATCAACCTCGAAGCCCACATTGAAGATGACATTGATGAGAGGGTCAAGGTTTTCCTCAATACTCTCTCTAGTGACCTCAAAGAGCAAATGGAGGAAGAATACCAGTCTTGCCACAACGTCTTCGTGCAACACTATGAGAACCACATTCGAGACCTCCACAATCAAATGGCTAAGTGAAGGAAAGGTAGAGTCTTCTCCGACATTGGAAACATCACTCTTGGTCATCTCTTCAGAAGCCTTCACAAGGATGGAAAGATGAAACCAATGGAAGGCTACCAACCTAAGAGCGAAGGTCGATCTCCACACCTCTATTGCTTCTACCATCAATGCTATGGCCATCACACCAATGATTGTTTCAACTTTGAAGAATGCAGTCCAAGACTTGATTGACAACGCGCCATCGAGTTTTGCCCAAGTGGTGGAATAGTTTGGATGAGTTCAAACAAATGAGGAGTCTCTTTTTCTTTCAGTTATTTACTTTTAGTTGCAAAAGAAACGGTTAGTAGTCTAGTTTAGCTTAGTCGGGTACTACTTGCCTAAAGACTTCATTTGTGGGCAAGAGTATCAAGTCTGTTTTTCAATAATAGTTAGTCAGTATTTCCCTTTTCAATTCTGATTAATTCTTTGAGATTGAGAAAGAAATGTCATAGAAACTTGCAACGAAAATGACTACTCCAAGGCACTTTGGTTTTCCGGAAGCCTTCTGTGCGGAGAATGATGCTAGCAAAAGGGTACTTTCTGGGCAGGGCTTGGAAAGCACTTACAAGGGATAACGGAACCACCACCGGTCCCCCAGCCTCACACAAAGCATGGCCTAGGATACATCATCTCCATCCACGATGAAGATGACGAAGAAGAGTGGGGCTTCACTCAAATCAAGTGGGAAGGAACCACATACAAAGGCTGCGATGACCCAAAGGCCAAGAATGGCAACCTCAAGCCATATCGAAAGACACTCAATGGCTACTTTGTTCGAGAAGGGGAAAGTATTCCCTACTTTATCTTTTCAGAACCATGGGTGACGATAAAGGAAAGCGCCAACCGGGCTTTGAAATCTTTAGCGGCCCATGATGCTTCTCCAAGTGAAAGCAGAATCCGTCCCACTAATCCCTAATGATTTGTGGGTCACGAAGACAGAAATGACAAGTGAATGGGACTTTGTGTTGGGAGAAGACATCTTTGCGACAGGTTCAAAGACTGTACCGGTTAGAAGACAACCGAGATCCATGAAATATCGAGGGGACGCTCCAACTACGACTACACAAGGCGATACGAGAAATGTGATGAGCCAATTCTAAGCGGCACGTCACGGAGGACCGATTGTTGATGAAGACTTCATGATCAAAGAGCTTGGTTGCACTCCCCATCCCCGCGGGAAGATAGGCCCGTAGCTTTTACATTAGAAGCGAGGCTCCACCTCCGATGAACTCACTCAAGAGGAAATCGAGGCGGTGGTGAACATGTATTCCCTTACTTCCTTAATGAAAACTTTGATCTTTCCGAGTACCCTGAGATTGCTAACATCGTGAATGATGAATTAACTAATAATAATCAATATAACGAACACGTTAATAATGAATCATACGATGAGATAGATCAAGAAAACGAACGAATCTTAAAAGAATTAGCTAAGCAAGTAGGTCATTCTGGAAAGAATGGCCCCGTTGACGACGAGGAAATGCAAACGGTTAATCTTGGGACAACGGAAGACCCCAGAGAAACAAAGATCGGCGGCTTCTTCAAGGGGGAAGACGAGAGAAACCTTGACACGGCTCCTCGAGAGAATATGTCGACGTCTTTGCTTGGTCCTACAAAGATATGCACAGGTTGAATCGATCGGTTGTAGAGCACAAGATACCACTGCTACCCAATGCCAAGCCAATCAAGCAGAAACTACGCAGAATCAAGCCGGAATGGTCAATGCAAGTGAAAGAGGAAATCATGAAGCTCTTGAATGTAGGGTTCATCAAAGTGATTGAATATCCAGAATGGTTAGCAAACACGGTACAAGTCGCCAAGTCGAATGGGAAAATACGAGCCTGTGTTGATTTTAGAGACTTGAACAAGGCATCCCCTAAAGATGACTTCCCGTTACCGAACATAGACATGTTGGTCGATGCCACAGCTGCATACGAAGTCCGCTCATTCGTCGACGGTTTCGCGGGGTATAACCAAATCCTCATGGCGAGAGGAAGATCGGCACAAAACGGCATTCACCACACCTTGGGAACGTTACGCTACACGGTCATGCCGTTTGGTCTCAGAAGCAGCCCAGGGGCTACATACCAAAGAGCGATCACGACACTATTCCATGACATGATCCACAAGGAAATAGAGGTATATGTGGACGACATGATTATTCACTCAAAAGGGACGGATGGTCAACACTTGAGAGATCTCGAAAAATTCTTCAATCGGCGAGACGGCACAAGATGAGGCTCGGCCCGCCAAATGCTCATTCGGAGTGGTCGAAGGGAAAGTCTTAGGGTACATGGTCACGGGCGTGGCATAGAAGCAGATCCCGCCAAGATAAAAGCCATTACGAGACATGCCTCCACCCGAACACGAAAGAAGTAAAGGGATTCATGGGCGAGGCTTCAATATATCGATCGATTCATCAATCAGCGACTACGATGTGCGATCCTATCTTCATGTTACTTAAGAAAAACGCACCTCAAGAATGGACCGAAGAATGTCAAGAAGCATTCGAGGAAGTTAAGCGCTACTTGACTTCCCACCTATCTACAGTTCCACCGCACAAGGAGAAGCCCTTGAAGTTATACCTCACAGTTGCGAGACAACGCATTAGGGGCTATGCTCGCTCAAGAACGGCCGACCTCCCACACGAGAGAATGCCATCTATTTCGTCGGCCCGAGATTCCAAGGCGGCGAAATCAACTACTCTCCACTCGACAAATCTGTCTTTGCTCTTGTTTGGGTATCACAAAGGCTAAAGCACTATATGGAAGCCTTCCGGTCCGCCTCATTGCAAAAATGGATCCTTGAAATATATCCTAGACAAATCAAATTTGTCTTCGAGGCTGCCAAATGGTACTTCATGCTCGCGGGATATGACATCACTTACGTCACTCGAGAAATCCGTCGGGGAGTGTATTCGCAGATTAGTTGGCCGAATTTCCTTGCGACGAAGTGAAGGGGAAGACCCGCGATTCCACGATGAGGACATCATGAGTATAGAAAGAAGAAAATAAGTGGCAATTATTTTTCGATGGCGCGACCAACATGAGAGGGTTCGGCATTGGAATGTTATTAGTAGACCCTAACGACATCTACACTCCAGCGGCAATACGTCTTGACTTTGGCGCCACCAGCAAACATCACAGAATACGAGGCTTGCATAGCGGGACTTGAGGCGGCTCTAGAACGCAACGTGACCGAACTCGAGGTATTCGGGGATTCCCAATTGATCATCAATCGAGACATTGAAGAAGTGGAGGGTCCAAGATCCAACCCTTCAAAGATACAATGCCCATCTCCAAGAGTTGGTGCAACAATTCCAAGATGTCTCGTTCAACTACTTCCCCGAGAGACAAAAATCGGTTTGCGGACGCATTGGCCACACTTGCCTCATTGGTGAAATCCCTAAAGGAAAAGCAGTCAAACCCTTCAAAATAACACGACAGCGCAACTCCTGCATCTTTGCGCCGTTATAGATCTCCATTTGCAAAGACAAATGGTTATTCGAATGTGCCCTTGTTGGGAACTCCGAAGAGAAACCATGGTACCATGACATTTGGCATTTCATCCTAGATGGAACCATCCCACACGAGGCAGGACCCGAAGACTCGAGATCGCCCTTAAGAGGTTGGTCGCTAATTACGTCATCACCGGCCGCCTATTCAAGAAACATTCCCAAGGGAACCTCCTTTGTGCCACCAGGAAGAGGCCCAAGAAATCATGGACCATGTTCATCGGGGCATATGTGGAACCCACATGAGCGGAAATATGCTCGCCAAAAGATCATCGAGACAAGGGTATTTTTGGCGACCATGGAAGCCGACCTGTACCAAAATGGTCAGAAGTGCCACAAGTGTCGAGATACACGCCAATCTTCGGCATGCACCGCCTTCCTTGCTGTACCCTATGACTTCTCCTTGGCCGTTCTCTACATGGGGGATAGACGTGATTGGAAAGGTCACACCCATAGGAGCCAACGGACACTGCTTAGTCCTAGTAGCCATCGACTACTTCACTAAGTGGAGTTGAGGCCGTCTCCTACAAAGTTTTGAATGCCGAGAAAGGTTGCGAGTTCATCAAGCACAACATCATCTGCCGGTATGGGGTTCCGAGATGATATCCGATAATGGGTCCCACTTCGAGAAGGAAACCGATCGCCTACTAACCGAATACAAAATCACAAGGCACAAGTCGTCTCCTTACATACCTCAAACAAATGGAGCAGTTGAAGCCGCGAACAAAACGATCGAGACTATCATCATAAAAATGGCGATCCTTTGGAAAAGATTGGCCCGACAAGCTACCATTCGCACTATGGGGATACCGCACTTCGGTCCGAACAGCTACGAGGAGAGACTCCTACGCCCTCACATTCGGAATGGAGGCTGTCTTACCGATAGAATTGGAAATACCGTCACTACGGGTTCTCCTAGAAAACCAAGTGAACGAGGTCGGCGGCTAGGAAGCGGATACGAAGAGTTGGCCTGTTGGACGAAAGAAGGTTGAAAGCGGCCGAACATACTCAAGCTTACCAAAGAAGAATGGCAAGAGCTTTCAACAAAAAGGTCAAGACAAGGAACATCGAGTAGGTGACACAGTTCTCTGTGAGCACCGTCTGGACCTTTCAACCCGCTAGGCAAGTGGGGACCAAGATGGATAGGACCCTACATTGTGAAGAAAGATATTCTGCGGGGAGCCCTTCAGTTGGTAGACTTAGACGGAGATCAACTACCGAAGCCGGTCAACATGGACAAGCTTAAGAAGTACTTCGCGTGACTTGCCCTCCTCAAAACGGAATCGCTCGCTAGGTTGAAAATCCCAGAAAGGACGGCCTAGGAAAAAATTAGAGCTAGCACAAGAAAAGAAGCCCGCTAGATTGAAAACCCGAAAGGGCGGTCTAGGCAAAAGAAAGGGTGTGCATATAAAAAAAAAAAAAAGGAGGCTTATCTCGCGCGAGATTACCCCTCGGCACGGAGCCGTATTTTGTCCTTTTCTCAAAAATGAACTACGTTAGACCTGAGCCTCTTATTTAATTGCTGTAAAAGAGGAACGTAGGCAGCCTTCGGGTTCGGTCTAGTCAAATAAATGAATCTACTTTTGTCCTTTATTAATCGAATGCATTTTCATTAATGACAAAAGGGAAATCCTAACCACAACGACTAATTTGCTAAGCTAACAATCTCGAAAAAAAAAAGATACTAATAAAAGCAAAACAATTGATCTATCAAAGCAATCTCTTGGTACTCCTAAAGATCTAGCCTTTCATTGACTTGGTAGGCCGGCGGACATGATTTCCACCGTCGTCGTAATCCTCCTTGCGCTTTGAGCCCCGCAAAGCGGAGCATCCCTCGAGGCGATCAAAAACAGAGTCAAGACGATCAAAAACAGATCCTGAGAGCCTATTGAAGACATGGGGCCTATCTAAAGCTTGCGTCTTTCCTGGCATCCCCTTGCTTCGCCTCTCGTACCAATCCCCATCGAGAAAATCCTGAGTTGGATCAGTTCGCACATTAGCAGGATCAGACTGAGCCTCGCTCCTTCACAAAATACTGATAGCTACAAAAGAATCTCCTAACAGTGAAACCGCAGATCATCAATCTTCTCTGCACTAGGGTGACCGGTATGAAGAAACCAATCCAAGTACTTATCAGACAAGAAGATACTTGCATTAAAAGTCCGAAGGTTCGACCAGCGATCCCGACTAGTTCCTTCACCCCATGCTTGAGCTAGCACCTGCGCAAACTCTACACCAATTTAAGACACTTCACGAGAAGCTCCTTCGAAAAGATGAGTGTCCTGCTGCTGACCGAGCTGATGGAGCACCCGCAGGAAATAAAAGGAGGAATCGCGCAAACCCGGAAGAACAACCTGTCAAAACCCTTGGTATTGGCAACATACTTGTTCAACCTCCAATATGGTGGACACCAAAGAATGTCGGCGGTTTCGGTCTTCGCAATCAACTCGGCCCATTCATCCACCGAAAGATCCTTGATCAATAACTTTCGCGTATGATATGTGAAAGGGAATATTCCAATGGGGGACACACCAACTTGAGATGCTCCCTAAGCCAAATAGTCAACGAAGAGGACTCCCTTGAGTCATGACACCGATCTATGCGGCTCGTCAAGACCATGCGAGGGTCTCACCCAAGATTAGCGAAATAATGTTCCTAGAACGTTTTCTAGCACCTGAGAACAATTTCAACAAGTTGGGAGTCGACCAAGCCGTCCCTACATGTAAATAGAACATCTCAGAAAGGAAAAGAGCCAGAAAGTTCCGTTTATAGACATGAAAAGCGTCATCATCTGAATCACCGCTGAAGCGTCCCGGAAAAGAAGAGCAATCAACCCACTTGCGGTGAACCAACTCTTAGCAAGTATCAAGGGGGATCCCTAACAATTCATTCAGAGCTTCCGAATGATTCCTATTGTACTTAGGAACAGCAATCTCACTAGTCAAAGGCATATCCAAGATAATGGCAAATTCCTCCACAGTAGGCACCATCTCATTCAAAGAAAAATTGAAAAGATGAATAGAGGGATCCCAAAATCGAACAGCACCCTGCAAGAGATTCCAATCCGGTTGGAGGTTCTTCAAGGTAAAAAGGATTCTGAATCTGAATTCTGCAATAAACTTATTGCGAGATCGGTTGCGAAACGACCTCACAAAATCCCTTGATGCTTGCTTGAAAGATGCAATCACTTCAGACGACAGAGAAAAATCATCGACAATCATGGACGTTGGGGCAATCTCCTTGGAAGCCATGGATCGTAGGGTTGAAGAAGAAGACAAGAATTTCACCCTAACAGAATATCTCTAGAGTTTGTAAGGCTAGAATGAGGTATTTGGCCAGACTACAGGGTGATTTTATAGGGAAAACTGACAAAATCCTATTCGGAAAAGAAGAGATCTCTGCCTGACTAGCGTGTCTCGTGCGAGACACCTTATCTCGCGCAAGATATTGCTACGGCAAAACAGCAACAGTTCTGCTCAAACAACAATCTAGCCCCGACTTGACGAAGCAAGTCTCGAGAAACCTGTGTGTACAGTTCATAACATGCAGTAAAAACACCAAGATGAGGGCTCAAAATTGTGGCCTAACGGCCATTCCATTCCATTTCCAAAAACAGGGAAAGTCGAGAAAGTTAATTAACTAACTAATTAAACCTAGGATTAGGGGTTAAGAAAAACCATTGTTTGTGTTACCTACTTGTTCCTAACAGGTACCAAAAGAAAAGAAAAATTATGCAGGCCCACCCGTGATATATACAAATCATCAGAAATCAAATAAAGAGAAAAGGAGGGGATCACGCCATCAAACCGCCCGAGCCGCCGGCACCTCCGCCATCACCGCCACGGGGGCTGCCATCCCTCCTCGATCTCTTGGCTCCGCAAGTAGGGGTCACCACCGAAGCCACTGTCGAGGCCGCCAACGAAGCCTTGTGGAACAGCCTCTCGGACAGGTCCGACACCAGAGCCATCAGTCCCGCCATCTTGGTCGCTCCACGATTATAATCGGCCGCGGACAGAGTAACCTAAAAACAAAAGAAAAAGAAAATGCTCAGAAGAAGTCGGACATATACACATATATGGACGAATACGAGAGACGACACAAACAGAAACTTACCGAAGAGACGTCAGCCGGGAGACGGTAGCCCTCGGGAATCTGATCAGGAGACGGGATGTATCCCACCATTGGCATGCTCCCCATCATATACGTGTAGCTTAAAGGGCCGTAGTCTGGGGCAAAAGGCAGAGAACTAGTGGCTTGGGAGGAAGTGCTAGGGGCTGAGGAACCTGAAGCAGAAGCAGAGGCGGAGCCACGAGCATGTGATCGCCTATCCCCCACCAGGAGGGGACCCATCAACCGAGGCAGAAACTCCGCATAAGAAGCCCCGGGGATCAAGCAAGCCGTCACCGCATCACCCGCCAAAAGACCTGCATAATCATCCTCTGGAATGGAGTGGGTGGGATACATCGCCCTCGGCGGATCCGCTGGCACCCTATATGATAGTCTACCTCGGCCATGCTGTGGGAAGACCCGCTCACCAAGATACATGGTATCTCCCTCCAAAGATGCCAGCATCCTCTACATCGCAGTAGCATACCAAGCACGATGCACCTCCCGCTCCAACAGGGTCCAGGGATAAAGGCCCAGCCTCTCATACTCGAAGGTATCCAACATAGCCCGCGCCTCCGCCACCGTCAGGGTCCAATCCTGGTTCTCCTCCTCATCAACGGTCCGATTTGGGTGGCTCCACCTCCTGATATCCGGGAACAAAGGGGCCCGACTCTCCAACTCAAATCTATACAGCCCGAGAACAGCATAGCCCCATATCTGCACAAAGAAAACAGATCAAATTCAGTATGAAACACACGGACGGAGCATACGGACAAAGAGCGTAAACGTAATCAAAAGGCATACCTCCCGGGCATAAGAATACCACGACGGGGAATCCTTGGTGTTCCTACACGCCTCATCCATGGCGTGGTAGCAGTAGGCCAGCCCCGCTGAGCCCCAATCATATCCGCTCACCTCATCCAGGTTTACCAACAAACGTAACAGAGAAAGACGGGCCGTAGAAGAGTGGTTCGTAAAGATGGTCTCAGAAAGAATATACCAAAGGGCACCCCTCACCGATCGATCGGTGGCGCATTTGGCTTCTCGGCATACTCCTCAATCGGCCGGAGGGTGTCAACTCAGCAAGAAACCCCTTGACCTTGTTAGGGAAACCAATCAAGCTGCCTCGACCCTGGACTCGCAGGCTTATAACCCGAAAACTTCGGCAGGGGATCGCCAATGAACTCTAACCCCGTGATAGCCAGAAAATCAGTCGGAGTCATAGTCGCTTCCCCGAAGCGCAAATGAACGGTGTGGGTAGTGTCCCACCACCTCTCCCGAATAACCTGGAGAACTTGGGGGGTCCGCCTAATTCCCCTGAGATTGTCAACAAAAGTCAGAAGACCCATTTGGGCCACCCTATCCCGAACGCCATCAAGGTCCTTAATCTTGTCCCACACCTCCTTAGCCATCTTCGGGCTTCCTCGGCAATTCTTCGTTGACTTATACGACTGCAAAACAGAGGAAAAACAGAGAGGGCAACATTAGAAATCATTCCATGTCAAAAAATCAATGAAATAGAAGAAATTTTTCATTGGGGCATTTCATCAAACACTTGACGTGCGTACAAGAAAAGCTTGCCCAAGGGTGTCATTCATGATCCGAATCAACCTCTCCTACAATCCATGATATGTAGGAGGCTCATACACGCACAATGCAACAAAAATCATCCAAAGAAATGCACAAAATCAATGCATGCAAGAGGAACCTAGTTCTAGGCATGAACAAGAACAAAAGCCATTGATGAAATTTTGAATTCAAGGGAAAAGGAATTCAAGCTCAATGCAACGTGAGAAATAAGAGTTGAGGAAGAAGTTCTTACCAAGCCCTCCCGAACAGCGGTGGAAATATGCGCATGCCTATCGAAAGTGAGATCATCGCGAGGGTAATCCTTCCCTAGCAAATAGCTCCCCAAAATCGGATTCCTTTGTTCATGAGCCATGGATTATGGAGGGAGAAAGGATTGGAAAGTGATTGGGAGGAAGAAACACCAAGTGAATCCACGAAAAATCACGGAGGAAAAGACCTTGGCTCGAGCTAGGGAGAAAAATTTTGAGAGGGATGTTTTCAAAATGGGCAAGAGCTGCTGTTTATATGCCCCGACAGTACAAGTCTCGCACGGTATATCTTATCTCGCCGCGAGATATACCTTCTGGAAAGTGACCAAATTGTCCTCGACAATAAGCATATACGCAACATCAAAATTCAAAATTTTGACACATTTATCCTTGGAAATGATAAACTAGCAGGGAAACGTGGAAAAACCGGCACCGCATGTCACGGAACGAGCCAAACGTGACATGCGTACGATCGCCCGGTATGGCACCAGTCGCCCGAAAACCGAGTGGTCCAAAGATCAACTCAATCCCACATGATTCAGAGCCCAGAAAGGTGAATCATCAAAGAAAAAGAAAGAAAAGCTCGGTCCAACACTCAGACAGGTGGATCGTCATCAAAGAAAAGCATGGTCCAACGCCCAAACAGGTGGATCGTCATCACAAAAGCCCGGTCCAACGCCTAAATAGGTGGATCGTCAAACCAAAAGCCCGATTCAACGCCCAGACAGGTGGATCGTCGAACCAAAAAGCCCGATTCAATGCCCAAACAGGTGAATCGTCATCCCCAACAACAAAAAGCCCGATTCGGAGCCCAGAAAGGCGAATCGTCACAAAACCGACAGGACTCAGGGGACCGGACAGGTAAGCCTTTGTGTTCTAACATAGTTTCCACAGGTTCGGAGCCCAGACAGGCGAATCTTCAGACAGGCAGGTATATTCTGAATTGGGTCTTGATTTGATTCCTCAGTATGAATTTACCTTTTCAAAAACAAAATCTCCACGATTTTCAAATGATTTTCAAAATACCTAAAGCAGCCTTTTCGTGATTTGGAGTCGAACTACGTCATGGTCTGATTCTCCGATAGAGATACGTAGGAAGCCGTGCGGTCCGACCATCCCAATGTTCAGAATGATGTCTTTTCTATCGTCGACATGACTTCTTTCATAAGACATGTCGCCGAGGGGCTCTGTAGACACCCCATTCTGAACACATCGGAACATACTTATACCACTCTAAGTCTCGCTTTGAGTCAAAAGGTAGAAATCCACCATTTCGTCATGTTTCGTTAAGTTTTGACAAACCACCGTTAGTTTGGGACTAAACTGCATACGAGATAACGAGGAAAGGACAAAACTGTCCACAGGAGCAATATCTCGCCGCGAGATGGCGTGTCTCGCGCGAGATATCCCCCCTCTGCAGATTGCAGACGACAGTTCCCTCGTCGATTTTGAAATTGTCTATGGCTAAGAACTTATGAGACGAAACTCACAAGGTGAGATGAAACTCACGTGTGTTGTCCTTAGTGTTAATGACACTAACGACGACACTTTCACCAATTCTAGAAAAGCACAAATCAATAGAAATAAATATAATTTGCAGCGGAAATATTAAAGCAATACACAAGAATATAATTTTTATCAAGTTATATAAATATATAACTTGATGGGTGCCTAAAAGGCAAGACCTTTCTATTAATAATATGAATTCAATACAAGGTCGAGGTTGTTCCTTAATGATAAACGAACCCTGATATAAGGAACAACATACACGAATTCTCTCAGTAAATAAACACTCAAAAAACTCACAAAAATATAAAAATCTATATGAAATATTCGAGTGTTGGACAAAGTGTTGCCGACACTGAATGGCAACACTTGAGAGCAGAATTCTACTTTTCTTGTGCAGATTTGCGTTTTCTGAATTGGATGATCTTCAATGAAGATCCACTGCACTATTTATAGGCCACAAAGTCTTGGAGCCTACTCAAATGATCGCCTAACGGTTTGGAGTTTGTTTCCTCCATTTATGCCACTCGCCTCTTTTGTAGGAGACCTAGTCTTCTCTTGCTTCTCTTGCTTGTACCTCTTAGCTTTGGTTGCCTTGTACTCTGACTTGTTCTCCCCTAGAATAGCTGAATAAAATATCTCCTGACTTGGTCATCAATTAAACAAATAAACACATGTTTATTTGTTAATTTCTTCTCCTCTTCGTGATTAACGCACAGAAATTTGTTCTGTTGCTGATTTTAAGCTCATTTTAAGGTGACTAACTACGTTATATAAACATTAATTTACCCATTAATATTTGTGAAAAATACGGTAACTAACTCGGTGTCGCCAATTCCAAATGGCAACACTTTTGGCAACACCAAGTGGCAACACCGGTTTGCAACACTTGGGATGACATTCATGACAACACATGATCTAACATTAACAATCTCCCCCATAGTTACTGATTTCTTCACAAAATACCAATGTGATGATCTTTTCAAAAACAGTTAGTCAAACTTAACTAAAACCACAAAAAAATGCCACGAGATTTTGATAGAGGCAACATCAACCTTCAGGCAATGTTTTGAAATATTTTTCAATCCAAAACATCAACCATTAAGCAAATGAAGTATCAAAACCTTTACAAAAATCTCCCCCTTAATACGAAATTTAATAATTAAATAAACTAACTATTAAATTCTAAACAACCAACCAACCATTTAACAAAAAAACATCCATCATCTTTTGAAGAAAATTCCAGCTGAAACAAAGAAAAAAAAACAGAAATAAAATTTGTTTAAGCATTACAAACCAAAATAAAACAAATAAAATTGTTTTTGTTTCCAACCACCAAAAACACAAACCATTCGAACCAACCACCATTAAAGCGCATTTCCGGCTCCTTCACCTCCCTCGGTTTGTCCCACTAGGCCCGGCACCATTCCCGGCTCCATCATCATCATCACGCCTTGGTGGCTTATCTCCCTATTTTGGAAGAAATTAAATCCACCATTTTCATCATGTCGGTGCGCATATCCAACCATCCACTGAATTGCGAGTCAATGTGCTTCACTTGACCATTGAAAAATTAAGAATCATCGCAAAGCATCAACCATAACGGGAGCGGTGTTGCCGAAGTGTTGCCGGTTTCGGGAGCGACACTTGGGGCGACACTTGTAGCGAGGCGATAACGGGAGGAGCATTTGTAACCAAAACCCAAGGTAAATCCTGTGCCTATCACCTTGATAAAGTGTTTGGTAATTCTGTAATAAACAGGCTTTTCGGAGATATTATCACCATTCCAAGGCTTAAGGTTTTGGAACATGAGGACTTGGAAAATAAGGGAAGGAAATATGAAGGAGGAAGTCTTTTTCTTCTTAGCCCATGCAGCAAGGTGAGCAAATACAAGTCTCCCAAAGTTAACTCTTTGTTTCTTGCCTAGTTTGTACAACAAATTAGCTTGCTCAAAAGTGACCGTGTTCTCGTTTGCCGTAGGAAGCCAATTTGTTATACAAAACTTGTGTAGCACGCTAAACAAAGAAGTGAGATAGGTAGACTTAAAATGATCAGACCAAATGGTAATTCTCCCTCCAGTTAAAAAGGTGGCTAAGGCATTAGGATCATATTCCAAGCTCTCATCTTCGACATTAGGGAGGCCGAAGGCTCTATTGATAATCAAAGGATTAAAATCAAAGATAATGCCCCTAACAAAGATCTTTCCATAATGAGGGGTATTCCTATCATCAATATTATCCCTAAGATGAGCATAGAAATTCCTAACCACACTTTCAATATACGATGACACTCTAGTCACCGTAGGCAAAAACATCCTATCCTCCAAAAACTGATACACACCTAACTCCTTGAATTGAGTCACATAAATATTCTTTTCATTCAGAATTTTCTTCTCGTAATCTTCAACAAAATTATGAAGACTCGCATCACTATAAAATTCTTCCGAAAGAAATGGACGTTCATAAAATCCAAAAGACTCATAATCTGATTTTTCATCTTGAGAGGGATTAGGAGAGTGTACCTCAGGCCATGAAATAGGAGAATACGAAGGAGAACTCAATTGTGCTTTGGTCTTGGCAGCAGGTGTTGCTTCAGGTGTTGCCATTTCATCGGCAACACTTGGGGCGACACTTGATGAAATTTTCTGTTTCTTCTTCATTTTGGGTGGGCTTCGGCAGAGTTTCCTCATCTTCCAACCAAGCTTCTTCATCCTCATCGAGGAAGATGATGAGGGCTCCTTTGTATCTTTAAAAGCTGGGTCCGAACCTTCCTCAGACGAAATGTTGAGAGAAGAACTCGAGCTATCCTCCACATTTACTGGATCATCAGCCGTGTTGGGAGGAATCTTGGACTGAACAAGGTTTTGATCCTCTCGGATTGTCTACGCACTCCACCCCTAAAAGACGAAGAGGCATCAACCGCCTTTCTCTTCTTGGTCTTCTTTTGAGGGGCGAAGGTGAGCTCTATGGAGGGTAGCTTCGGAAGATTAATAGGAATGGGAATTTTGGAAGGATCATAGACAACAATGTCTAATGAGGGTGAGGTTGAGGGTGTGGCCGAAAGTGTCGCGGGGATATCTCCATTGGAACGGCGACATTTGAGGCAACACTAGAGGGAGCTAGAGGCGAAATTTCCATGGGTGATGAAATTTGGGGTGAATTTTTGGTGCTTGCCATGGAGGATTGAAGAAGAACGAGGAAGATGAAGAACAGGGCAAGGGTTTCGGTTTAACGCCTAGAGAGAGAGAGAGCAACGAGAAGAGAGAGAGAGAGGGTTTAGAGAGGTTTTAATGAGTGAATAGTGGTAGGATTTAATTGATTTGACAATGTCAAATTAATTAAATCTCCACTTATCTCTCAAAAATCCCAACAAACTCAAGTGTTATCCGCCATTTTTAAAAAAATTTTTTTTTTTTTTTTTTTTTTTAATTTTTTTAATTTTTATAATTTTTATAATTTTTAATAATAACTAAACATAATTTTAGTAATATCCATAAAATTGTGTTTTTCAAAATTCAAAGTGATGAATTTTAAAAAATAGATATTACAAAATTACACTTAGATTGACAAAAATAAAAATTTTTGCTAAAAACCTTTTAAATTTCACAAACTCTAAATATAAGCAAATAGACTTTTGGAGATTTAAAATTTAATTAACAAAAATAAAAATAAGAAAATAAAAAATTAATGTAGCATCTACTAATGTGTTACTAGCAATGTTGCGTGACACACAAGGCAACATTTTTAAATAAAATCCCCTTGATATTTTTTAACATATATAACTATACTTTCTTAGGCAATTTTTAAGCACACTTTACACTTTATTTATTTACAAGGAAGCATCGTAGTAGCGAGCTCCGTGCCCCGAGTTTTTTATTAAAGTGTAAAGCTACAATTAGTAAGTTTTATACCTTTCAAGTAGGGTACACTGTAGTAGCGAGCTCCATGTCCCTAATACTTAGTATAAAACACTACATTATATTCCCTTTGGGAATTTTCACAAGCTTTGCCTTTTTTTTTTTTTTAAAATATCAACAACAATATGAGTGACTTTGTCACTTTTTAGCACAAAGGGGTATTTTATATAAAAAATGTTAACCTTAAGAACGTACACATACTAGAACAAAAAGGTCAGTAAATGCCCCCCATTTGAGATTAAACAACTATATATTTTTTATTTTTTTTTTAAATTTTAAAGATAATGTACAACTCATACAAAGTGTTGCTGACAGTGTTGGTAACACTGACGGCAACACTAACAGATTTATAGAAAACATAGACCAAGAGATTTTTTCAAACTTGAAAATCTCTCATGATCCAAGGCTTTGGTCAAAATATCAGCAAGTTGATGTTTTGTATCAATATGCTCTATTTGGATCAATTCCTTTTCTACTAAATCTCTTAAAAAATGATGGCGGATATCAATGTGCTTAGTGCGTGAGTGTTGTACAGGGTTTTTGGAAATATTTATAGCACTCAAATTGTCACAATACATGGTCAAGATATTACTATCAAGACCATAGTCATCAAGCATGTGTTTTAACCATATTAGTTGTGAACAACAACTCCCCGTCGCCACATATTCGCATTCAGCTAGCCGAGAGAGAAACACAGTTTTGCTTGCGATCGTACCATGACACTAGATTATTACCCAAGAAAAACAACCCCCACTAGTACTCTTTCTGTCATCTATATCCCCGCCCAATCGTAGTCACTAAAACCAACTAAGTTGGTATTAGTGTCTTTGGTGAACCAGATTCCCAATTCACTTGTCCCGGACACATACTTGATGATTTTCTTGGCGGCATTTAGGTGAGAAATTTTAGGAGCGATTGATATCTAGCACAAACACCTACGCCGAACATTATATCGGGACGACCGGCGAAGATAAAGAAGACTACCTATCATGGATCTATACGAGTTGGGTCAACATCCTCCCCGCCCGATCTTTGGTTACCTTAAGAGATGATCCCATAGGTATTTTAGAGCTCTTGGCACTCTCCAATCCAAATCTTTTCACCGTACTCTTAGCATACTTGCTCGAGTGATGAAGATTCCATCATTCGATTGTTTCACCTGCAATCCTAGGAAATAATTAAGTTCTCCTATCATGCTCATCTCAAATGTAGATGTCATAGCTTCCACAAAATTTTGTAAACATGTTTTAGATGTGGAACCATAAACTATGTCATCAACATAGATTTGAGCAATGACAAGCTCTTTATTTTCCCTAAGAATAAATAATGTCCTATCGGCTTCTCCTCTAACAAATCCATATTCAAGAAGAAAGCTTGTTAGACGCCCATACCATGCACGAGGAGCTTGTTTTAAGCCATATAAGGCCTTATCAAGTCTCGTATACATGGTCCGGGTGGAATGGGTCTTCAAACCCTTTGGGTTGCTCAACATAGATCTCTTTATCTAAGTACCCATTCAAGAAAGCCGCTTTGACATCCATTTGGTGCAATGTGATTTTGAGATAACAAGCTATAGCAAGAAGAAGTCTTATTGACTCAATTCTAGCCACAGTGCAAAGGTCTCGTCAAAGTCAATTCCTTCCACTTGTGTATAGCCTTGAGCCACAAGACGAGCTTTATTACGAACAATATTACCCAATTCATCGTATTTGTTTTTGTAAATCCATTTAGTTCCAATAATGTTAGTATTTAAAGGACGTGGAACTAAACACCAAACCTCGTTACGGGTAAATTGTTCAAGCTCTTCTTGCATAGCTTGAATCCGTAATTTATCATTTAAGGCCTCAATCACATTTTTTGGTTCAACGAGAGGAAACGAAACAGAGTGTTTTACCCGAGAGTATGTGGAGGACATACACACATACCTAACCATATCTCTCGTAATCAACTCGGCTCCTTGTTCCTTGTTCTAACCCCTTCATTAACATCACCAATTACTTGAGTAATGGGATGATAATTTCTAATTCGAGCCGGGGATCTCTCCCCGCCTTGATGGTACACCAATCCATCTTCTCCTTCGAGTCACCGCTCTCGTAATTTCCAGCCACTGTTCATTCTCCCGTGTTGCCTCAGTGTTGCCATTTCAGGGGCGACACTTGGAGCAACACTTGAATCTCGTGGCCGCAATGGCCGAATCGATTCTGTTCCACTTTGTTCGACTTCTTCTAGTAGAGTCGAGGTATATCATCACCGGTTCTCTGTGGCACTCAAGTAATCGTTAAATTCAATATTTACCGATTCTTGAATCACTTTTAACCTCAAATTATAGACACGATAAGCATGACTGTTTTGAGAGTAGCCAAGAAAGATGGCTTTGTCACTCTTAGAATCAAGTTTTCCTAAGTATTCCCGGTCATTTAAAATGTAGCACAAACACCCAAACACATGCAAATAGTGAACCGTAGGTTTCTTTCCATTTAAAATCTCATAGGGTGTCATAGTTGTACCGGGTCTTAAGAAAACTCTATTTGTAGTGTGACAAGCCGTGTTTAATGCTTCGGCCCAAAACCTTTAGAAATATTTCTAGCAATTAGCATAACACGAGCCATTTCCATTAAAGTCCTATTTTTCCTTTCAAAGCAACACCATTTTGTTGTGGTGTTTTGGGTGCCGAAAACTCATGGTGTATCCCCTTTTTACTACAAAAAGTAGAAAAGGAGATGTTTTCAAATTCTCTACCATGATCTCGATCTTATTCGAAAAATAGGAGAACAAAACATGTTTTTGATTTTAGAGACTAAGTGAGTAAATTTATCAAAAGTTTCAGCATTTTTCTCTTAAGAAATACACCCATGTAAACCTAGAAAAATCATCAACTATCACATAAACATACTTCTTACCTCCCAAGCTTTCTACCTCAATAGGACCCATCAAGTCCATATGTAGAAGCCGAAAACAATGTGTTGTTCCCGAGTGTTGCTCATTGTGTTGTTCAACACCGTGAGCAACACGAGTTTGCTTACCCTTTTGACAGCCACCACACATCACGGTGTTATTGAGGTCTAGTTTAGGAACACCTTTGACGGCATTATGTTTGATAATCTTCTCAAGATTCCTATAATGAGAATGACCTAACTTTTGATGCCATAACCTAATATCATCAAGTTTTGTCAAATTGCACACCGATTTATTACCAACCGTATAGCAATTATCACTTGATCTTATTCCAGTCATGACACAAAAGTTAGTGTTATCAAACACTTCACGGTATTTTTATTGAATTTTACCTCCAAATTGTCATCACATAGTTGGCTAATGCTAATTAAATTAGCAAGTAAACCATCTACGTGCAAGACATTTTTCAAAGGAGGAAAACCAACAATATCCAGTGTTCCTTTACCAACTATTTCACTCTTGCCTCCACCACCATAAGTCACCGAGCCTCCTTGAATAGGTTGGTACTCTGTTAGGAATGATTTTGTACCGTCATATGACGTGAACAACCACTATCAAAGTACCAAGTTCCCCGCAATGTTAGTCCTTAAGGCTATATAAACAACATAGCATTTCAGTTTTTCCTTGGGTAACCAACCCTTTTTTGAAAATCTGGATTTCTGTTCACCGGTGTTGCCATAAGTGTTGCCCCGAGAAACCGGCGACACTTGAGGCGACACTTGAAGACTGGACATTTTCTTTTGTAGGAAAATGCAATCCGGTTTTAAATGTCCAGCTTTGTGACAAGATTCACACTCATTGGATTGATCGGTAGGAATCACTAGGAGTGCTACCCTTTTCCTTGACACGCTCTTTTACAAAACAATTTTTAGTTTCAACATCAAACAAGGAAGAGGTAATACTTTCAAGTGATTCTTGGAACCCAAGACCACTTTCAGGCTTACTCAATTTGAGTATTTCATCCAATTTGGATGAACTCGTGTTGAGTTTTTTGAAGGTGGATTCGGCTAGGTTGAGTTTGGCCTTGATTTTATCAAGATCCAAGTCTCTCCTACCGAGTTGAGCTTCTAGCCGAGTCAAGGAGTTCTTAAGATCCCGATTTTCCTTTTTCAAGAAAACCACCATCTTATTCTCCTTTTTCCATTCCACGAGGAGAGATTTATAGAGGTTTTTTAATTCACAAATAAGTTCATCTTTATCAAGATCATCCTCTATAATCTCTTCCGAATTTAAATCAGTTGAACCATGCAAATTAAGATCATTTAAAGAATCATACCTGCCGAGTGTTGTGCTAAGTGTTGCCAATTCCCGGACGACACTTGGGGCAACACTTTCTCGAAGAAGTCACCAATGTTGTGTCAAGTGTTGTCAAATCAGTAACGACACTTGAAGTAACACTCTCGCCGAAGGTAGCTCCTCTACCGTGGCCATCATGACTACTTGCTCCGTCTGTTCTTCTTTCTCCGTTCCTTCCTCCTCTCCATCACTAAGAGATACCCACAAGTTTTTGCCCGCCTTTCTCAAGGTGTTAGCACATTCATTGGCATAGTGACCCCAACCGAACAAGCATGACATTGAATAGATTCAATGTACTTAGGATCGGACCGGATCTTTTCCGAGGATGCACGCCTTGGTGGGATATCCTTTTGATTTGGAGGAGGACTTCTCCTTGGCACAAAACTAGAGGTTTTGGCCGTTTGGTCCTTAGCCTTTACCTGCACTTTGTTAAATTTTCTAACCATAGAATTATATCTCTTTGCAAGTAAAGCTACACTAGTATTTTCATCTAACTCCTCGAAGACTTCATCTTCATCGTCCACACATGTGTCCGAAGATTCGACTTTTAAGGCAATATTCTTGCCTTTAGAAGCCTCCATTTGTTCATTGAGATTCAACTCAAAGTTTTTCAAAATACTCATTAAGGAGTTGATGTCCATTGTTGAAAGATTATGGGCCTCTTCAATAGCCGAAACTTTAATATTAAAACGTTCGAAGAGTACGAATAGCTTTTGAAACAAGTTGTTTATTTGTAAAAGGCTCCCTAATACTTGACAAGCATTTGAAATATCAATCAACTTTTCAAAATAAGACGCGATGTCTTCGTTTTCACCCATTCTTAATCTTTCAAATCTACTAGTGAGACCTCTAAGCTTTGTTTCTGACACCGCCATCTCCTTCACAAAATCTTTGTAAAGTATCCCAAGCATCTTTTGCGTAGGGACTATTTTGAATGAGTTTGAACATATGCATGTCAACCCATTCATAGATGGCCTTCAAAGTGCCTTTTCATTGAAACTAGCAAGATTATTCTCTTCAATTGTCCACTCGAATTCAGGTTTGACTTGAACGTCACCATCGTCATCCGAGGAAGCATTGGAACAGAATAACCATTTAAAATAGATCGCCAAGCCCGAAGATCAATTGATTTGATATGCGAGCGTAGGCGAATCTTCCAATAAGCATAATTAGATCCGTCTAAAACCGGTAATCTCTTTTGATTAGGGTTTGCAGGATCATAAGCCATGACAAAAGGATCTAAACACTTAGTATATCAAGTGCTAGGCTCTGATACCAATTGAAATTGTCTATGGCTAAGAACTTATGAGACGAAACTCACAAGGTGAGATGAAACTCACGTGTGTTGTCCTTAGTGTTAATGACACTAACGACGACACTTTCACCAATTCTAGAAAAGCACAAATCAATAGAAATAAATATAATTTGCAGCGGAAATATTAAAGCAATACACAAGAATATAATTTTTATCAAGTTATATAAATATATAACTTGATGGGTGCCTAAAAGGCAAGACCTTTCTATTAATAATATGAATTCAATACAAGGTCGAGGTTGTTCCTTAATGATAAACGAACCCTGATATAAGGAACAACATACACGAATTCTCTCAGTAAATAAACACTCAAAAAACTCACAAAAATATAAAAATCTATATGAAATATTCGAGTGTTGGACAAAGTGTTGCCGACACTGAATGGCAACACTTGAGAGCGAATTCTACTTTTCTTGTGCGGATTTGCGTTTTCGAATTGGATGATCTTCAATGAAGATCCACTGCACTATTTATAGGCCACAAAGTCTTGGAGCCTACTCAAATGATCAGCTAACAGTTTGGAGTTTGTTTCCTCCATTTATGCCACTCGCCTCTTTTGTAGGAGACCTAGTCTTCTCTTGCTTCTCTTGCTTGTACCTCTTAGCTTTGGTTGCCTTGTACTCTGACTTGTTCTCCCCTAGAATAGCTGAATAAAATATCTCCTGACTTGGTCATCAATTAAACAAATAAACACATGTTTATTTGTTAATTTCTTCTCCTCTTCGTGATTAACGCACAGGGTCGTTTTACGTTGCCGATTTTAAGCTCATTTTAAGGTGACTAACTACTGTTATATAAACATTAATTTACCCATTAATATTTGTGAAAAATACAGTAACTAACTCAGTGTCGCCAATTCCAAATGGCAACACTTTTGGCAACACCAGTGGCAACACTGGTTTGCAACACTTGGGATGACATTCATGACAACACATGATCTAACATTAACAGATTTCAACCTCTTTTCGGGATAAAACTTTATCTCTCCGACCAACCAATAGAATTTGGAGTCTGGAATCATCTTGAAGTGTTTGATCTCATCTTCAACACTTCCCCAACCCCTATAAATACTTGGTGACTTCCAAGGTTCAAGAGGTCGAAGAATTTTCACAACACACACATTTTGTTGGTTTCTCTCCTTGAAAGAATCCTACAAAATCACCCTAAAAACTCACCTCATAGTTTGTTTGTCAACCTTGTTGATAAACAAACATCAAGCTCCAAGTCAAGGATCGAGGCGAAGCTCTGTCCGTGTCAAGAGCCGATTCTAAACTTGAGTCGAAACTCTGCCCAAATCACCTCACGCAAGGTAACCCCCTAAATCCCCTTCTAATTGACTGTTAGAGTGGTATAAGTCCATAGAATCTAGGATCGGCCTAGAGCCTCTCCAAATCATGGAGACGGTCTCGAAGCAATCGATCCTACATTCCGTTTAACCCCGTTAAATGGACCTTTGTTTATAATATTTAAAATCTTTTTTCTTTTCTTTTGAAAACCTCTCTTTTCTTTAGCAAGACCGATCTCCGGATTGGGTGAAATGGATGCTCCTTTACCTACCCATTTCATAATCTAAGCCCCGAACCCAAATCTCTTTCAAAATGGTTTTCCTATTTTCTCCAATCGAATAATATAGGTGGCGACTCAAAAACAAAAAGGATAGGGAAAAAACCCTCTCTTTTTCCTCACAACGCTGCAGGACTACTCAGAGTCCTGCTCGTCATCCGAGAACTCGTAATACTGCCCCGCCGCAGCCGGATCCACCGAGGACAGGTAATCTCTAAATTCCTCAAGGCGGGAATATGAGAAAGGCCGCCTCCGCGCCTGTGTCCCAGAGGACTCTCCTCACATGTGTCCCGAATACGAAGAGTGGTGAGCTCCGAACCCCGCCGTCTCACCAGAGAACTGGCCGAACCCCTGCGTAAAACCCGATCCACTCGCCGTGGAGGCTGACGAGTCTCTAGCTGCAGACGGCATCGGCTCATCCCGCGCTCCTCCGGGAACTACACCTCAGGAACTCCACGAGTCTCCTGGCGTAGTTGGCTAACCCATCCATACGTCTCACGGCCTGGTGGTACGTACGGCCGGACACCCGCAAATCAGGAAAGCCGTCAAAAGGCAAACAGACAGCACAGATGCAACATTTGCAGAATGCTACTATCAAGTACAGAAAATCGAAACAAAGCAGTCACCGGAGCATCGGGATCTATTCTGTACCGAGACCTCACCTCCTCTGAAATGGGAACCGTCAGCCGCCTGCGAGAACCATCAGGTCCCTCATACGCCAGCCGAGCGACAGGGAGCGGGTAGTCCCGGGGATATACAGAGCCCTCTCCCTCCCTGTGCAACACCTGCGGGCTCCTCAGCCTCGTCCTCAGAAAAACATCATAGTCGGCGTCCTCTATGATAAACTCAACGTAAGACACGCCCTACCTGTACCGCTGCAAATCCTCCATCGGTATCAACATCAGATAATGCATGTGTGGAGGCGGGTCCATCGGAACCAAAGGAAGGGACCCCTTACCGTGCTGATAAATAACCCTCTCACCCAAGTACATCGCGTCACAATGAAGCCCCACCAGCAGCTTCCACCGACGAGTGACGTCCCTAGCGTCCTGGACCACAAAAGCATCAATCCGGCTCCACCAAGTCAGTTAGATCCGCGGAGAAAACTCTCGGCTCATGGCCAAAGACACCTCCTCATAAGTCAGCCGAGTGCTCTCCCTCGACTTGGCCAGCTTCCTCGCCTCCTTCTGCCAAACTAGCATGACAGGAAACAAGGGCGCATACTCCTCCTTGGTCTCCCACCTCTGTAGGTGGAACACCTCCAAGAACCACACCTGTCAAACACATGGAAAGTTATGTCAGCTACAAAGCAGATACATATGAGTACAAATGAGACAAGGAAGAGAAAAAGAAAGGAACTTACATCCAAGGCAAACACAAAACAGCCTAACGTGTTCTCCTTTCCCCGCGAGAACCTATCCAAAGCATGGTAGAGCTCGGCCAGACCAGCCTCTCCCCATGCAAACCCTCTCACGGCCTCCAGGTCAGTCAGTGAGCCGATCAGAGGAAAGTGACATGCCGTGTCAGCAGTGGGAAACAGGGTAGCTGACAAAGCGAACCACAAAAACCCTCGAGCCAGACGCTCTGTTGTCATCCTCAGGGACCCCGCCAAATAATCCTCAATCCCCCTCCTCAGATGAGCCTCCATCGGCCTGTACCGAATACCCAAGCCCCTGGCATCGGTAATGTCAAAACCCAGCAGCCCCAACAACTGCTCCGGGGTATAGCCATCCACCCACACAAGAGTATTGCCCCAGAATGGCAACCCCGTAATCGCCGAAAAATCAGAGGAAGTCACAGTCGCCTCCCCCACCTGAAATGGAACGTGTGGGTCGTATCCCACTACTACTCGCTCAGAGCGACATGCAAAACCCTCGCCCTCTGTGTCAAAGCCACCGCGGCCACTGCGCTGATAAATCCTACCAAGCCGGATTCAACCACGAACTACCGTGGACTCCTCTCTCCGTCCCGAGCCTCGTCTGGGAGAATCTCCCATCGTGCTCGGAACGCCTCAAAGGCTCCCCTGCTCTTCAAGTTACGAACATCAACCGGCCCTCGCCCCTGCAAGTGAACACGTCAAAAGTACGTTACTACAAAAACAACATATACAGAATGCACAAGCGCATATCGAAATGATGAAACACATACATAGCTATTTTCTCCTTAAATATTCCTGTCCAAGTCAGAATATTTACGGTTCAAGCTTTCAAAAACATTTCGAAAATATCTGTCGAACCAGGAATTTTCCAAACATTTCGAAAAATCCGTCGAATTCTGAACTTTCAAAACCTTTCGAAAATATCCGTCGAATTCGAAACTTTCAAAACCTTTCGAAAATATCCGTCGAACCCGGAATTTTCCAAACATTTCGAAAAATCCGTCGAATTCGAAACATTCAAAACCTTTCGAAAATATCCGTCGAACCCGGAATTTTCCAAACATTTCCAAAAAACCGTCGAATTCGAAACTTTCAAAACCTTTCTAAAATATCTGTCGAACCCGGAATTTTCCAAACATTTCGAAAAATCCGTCGAAGTCGGAACTTTAAAACATTTCAAACATTTCGAAAAATTACTCCGTCCCGAATTAAACTTACTTTAATTTCGGAAAACACCCCTAGGCATGGAATTTTGTAGCCAAAATTTTTATGTCATCTACCCATAATGTCAATTGAACTAAGCTCTAGTCAATTTCGACAAAGACACATCGCAAAGTCAAAAGCCCCAATTCGGGCACCAAAAGCCCTAACTCAATCCTAGTCAAATTCCTAAAATTTAAAGAATGCACATTCTGAAAATTTACGAAATTTAGAGGATGTCTACCTGTCTCGCGATCCCCTCCTTGGATTTGTGAGTGTCCCGAGTCGGATAAAGCTCGGAGGAATCCATGGGAAGAGCTGTGGTCCGAATGGTCTTCACCAACCTCGCTCCCTCGTTGTCGGTCCTCCTATGACGAGCCCGTAGTCCTAAACCGACATCCATGATGATTATCCCGCGAAGATTCGAACAAAACTCGCAAAACGGAGAAGATTTTTTCTCTCTTTTCTCTCTTCTCTCACCTGAAAATATGGAGGAAATGAACTGATTTGCGTCGGCCTGTTGCTGATTTGAACCTGGTCAAATTGAGTCTCAGTCCGGCCGGACTGTTTTACAAGCTGAAAGATTCCTTGCCACTTTGGCCCCTCAGCTTCCCACAATATCAATTTTACCCCTTTTGGCCCCCAAAAGTGTAAATTTTCCCCAGTTAGACCTTTCTAACACCCCCTCCCCAAGGTTAAATCCAAGTTAGACATTTCTAACATTTCGTCTCCAGACGTTAAAATTCCGGTTAGTTCTCACTAACATTCGTCTCCAGACGTTAAATCTCAAACCGACGTTTGACATTCAAACGCTAATTTCCATCTCCAGACGTTAAATTTCCAGTTAGTTCTCACTAACGTTCGTCTCCAGACGTTAAATCTCAAATCGACGTTTGACATTCAAACGCTCATTTCCATCTCAAATCGACGTTTGACATTCAAACGCTCATTTCTGTCTGAAATCGACGTTTGACATTCAAACGATCATTTTCGTCTCTAGACGTTAAATTCCCAGTTAGTTCTCACTAACGTTCGTCTCCAGACGTTAAATCTCAAACCGTCTTCGAACGTTAAATCACAACTCCGTCTCCAGACGTTAAATTTCCAGTTAGTTCTCAGTAACGTTCGTCTCCAGACGTTAAATCTCAAATCGACGTTTGACATTCAAACGCTCATTTCCGTCTCAAATCGACGTTTGACATTCAAATGCTCATTTCTGTCTCCAGACGTTAAATTCCCAGTTAGTTCTCACTAACGTTCGTCTCCAGACGTTAAATCTCAAACCGTCTTCAGACGTTAAATCACAACTCCGTCTTGAGACGTTAAATTTCCAGTTAGTTCTCACTAACGTTTCGTCTCCAGACGTTAAATCCCGAATCGAAGTTTGACATTCAAACGCTCATTTCCATCTCCAAGACGTTAAACCCCTCTTCGGCCATCTTAGTAAGCCCGAATATCTTTTCACTCCAGTAAGTGAACATTCAATTCCCCGGCCGCCAGTCGTAAACCCGACCATCCCATTTCAGCGGCCATCAAGATAAGCCCACACAACAATCCCTCTTCGGCCATCCTAGTAAGCCCGAACACCCTATCCCCAGCCGATAAAACTTGGTCGTCATCATAAGTCCAGCACCCAAGGCACGAACGCCTTACAAAATCTATCTCAAGGCATGAACGCCTTCATCTTAGGACAAACGCGTCCTCGTAATCTCAGTCTGAGGGGCCACACGCCCTCGAATGTTTCAGTTATCTCGGTCTGAGGCGCCACACACCCTCAAAAGTCTCCACTTAGGTTCAGATGCCTCACAATAGTCTCCATTCAGGTTCGAATGCCTCACAATGGTCCCACTTAGGTTCAGACGCCTCACAATAGTCTCCATTCAGGTTCAGACGCCTCACAATGGTCCCACTTAGGTTCAGACGCCTCACAATAGTCTCCATTCAGGTTTGAATGCCTCACAATGGTCCCACTTAGGTTCAGACGCCTCACAATAGTCTTCACTTAGGTTCAGATGCCTCACAATAGTCTTCACTCAGGTTCAGACGCCTCACAATGGTCCCACTTAGGTTCAGACGCCTCACAATAGTCTCCATTCAGGTTTGAACATCTCACAATGGTCCCACTTAGGTTCAGACGCCTCACAATAGTCTCCATTCAGGTTCGAACGCCTCACAATGGTCCCACTTAGGCTTAGACGCCTCACAATAGTCTTCACTCAGGTTCAGACGCCTCACAACAGTCTCGCTTAGGTCAAGGTCCCCACGTGTGGCCCTTGCACCTACGAACTACGATCGGCTTGATTCCCGCTTGGGATACGTAGGAATCCTTCTGCTAAGGGTCCAGCCAGATGATCTCTCAGGTCTCTTCAAGTAAGGCATCCCCCGATTTGGATCCTTATCTTTTTCAACGACCCCACTTCCTTTGAAAGTGACGTCGCTGAGGGGCTAACTGTAAGTACCCAAATCCGGATCGTCAAAATCCGTTAAAAGTTAACTGAGATCTGTTAACTAGCCCGCTCCAGGTTAACCGGAACCCGTTAAACTCCCCGTTCTCAAGCCAACAAGACGTCCCGGAACTGTCCTGTGCATCCCAATGTCAAAGCATACTCAACACACGTTATCACATGTAAAAGTACAGGTTTTCCTGAAAAACGCACTTTTCGGCACTTTCTGGGGGCATTTCGGACATTTTCCGGACAGTTATTTAAAAAACGGACAAAACCGAGAATAACGGGACGAAAACCCTAGCCTAGGTGAGTCACAGGGGCACGTGGCACGTATGTCACCGCCTTCTAGTCAACCTCAATCAAATTTTAGAGTGAAAAGATCAAAATACCTTTGAGATTGAGTCACAGTCCGTCCGGACTGTTTTACAGGCAAACCAGAATTACCAACAGGTCCTCCCATTTTCCAAAATACCACAACCCCCGCCCAAATTGAGGATAAGTCCATCCGGACTGTTTTGCAAAATCACCCTATAAATACAGAGGGTTGTCAAACATTTCAAGGAGGAAGAATTTAATCCATTTTAACCCAAAGCCCACGGCATAACCAGTTTCCACCCTCTCCGGAGCCCCGTTTTGCCTCGATTTGCATGAAAACCTCGATTTTCAACCAACCACAAACCAAACCATCTTGAAACACCTTTCCAAACACTAAACCATATCCCGTATATGCCTCCCGAGTCAAAAGAGTCAACCCCTAGCCATAGGTAACACTCTCTCTTCCTAAACACTCGTTCCGTCTCGGTTTACGCGCCAGTCGCTATAACCGTTTCGGTCAAAAGTCATTGAAATGTAGACGTCACCGTCTAACGGGGTCCGATACATTTTAGTTCAAGATCCTCTTCTCTCCCGTAAGAGAAGTAATCTCGGGTTAAAATGGCGTTCCGGCCCCGTTCTTTACTTTTATGTCATTTACGATCCGGATCGTTTGATCCGTTGATTCGCAATTTCATAGTCCGAACCGTTTGGTTCATGATAGTCATTTACAAATTCCGGATCGTTTGATCCATTGTTTGTCATTTAAATTACGCAACTTTACAAGTTCGAGCCGTTTGGTTCGTTGATCGCACCTTTAAAATCCGGATCGTTTGATTTCGTTGATACCGCATTTTAAATACTGTCAGTTACAAGTTCGAGCCATTTGGCTCGTGATAGTATTTACTTATCAAAGTCCGAGTCGCAAAATGATTCGTTGATCGCATATCATTTAATGCTTTTTTCCAGTAAAATCGCTAACAATGTAATGCCCGATTCAAAACTGGAGTTCGTCATTCGAACTCTCTTTCAAAACGCGCAAAGTGACGTTTGGCATCCAAACGATCATCTTTAATTTCAAAACCCGATGTTTGACATTCAAACGCTCTTTTCTTAAAATTCAACATTTGACACTTAAGTTAAAGATTCAAACTCGTCATTTGCACCTCTTTTCCTAAGAAACTCCAAAACCGACGTTTGTCATTCAAACGCTCGCTTTTTCCCAAAAATCATCAAATCAACGTTTGACATTCAAACCAAGATTAAGCTTGTCATTCAAGCCCCCATTTTCAAAATGCAAACACACACACACACACACACACACACAAAATTTCGAGAAAGGTAGAAAGACTTGTCATACGAGGCATTTCGAGTGATCTCAAAATACTCTTCCCGAAACGTAACGTGACCTCCGAACCTAACAAACTCCGGTACTAAAAAAGCCTTTTGTAAAGTTTTGGCTACCAATCAAAATTTCCCATTTTCAAGCCTTTTCCAAGTTTTGGCTATCAATCAAAATGTCCCATTTTCAAGCCTTTTCCATGTTTTTGCTACCAATAAAAATGACACCCTTTTTCAAGCCATTTTTCAAAGTTTGGGCTCAAAATACAAAACCGCATGGCGACTCCTCTCCTTCCCGAAAGCGAGGTCCTAAGCATCCGCGAAATACAACCGCATCGCCGCGCAGCCCCGCACGCGATCCCGGGTAATTTCAACAAGCAACAACTCTCTTGATTTGGATCAAGATATTCTTGATGGAGTTGCTGCTGAGTGCCTGGGTATTCCTACGGTGACTGGATATTTAAAGAAAGCAGAGATTTGGTAGACGGGTGAACTCATGATATCTATTGCTGCTCTCATATCTGGGTCTATATTATTCAAGCTTGGCAACACCAACAGATTCACTGGATCTCAGTGGGATCTCTCTTGTGTTGTCAAGGAAAAGGTCAAGCTTAATGGCCTGAGATTATTTTCACAAGAATCATTGCTGAGGTTGCTGTTTACAAGGAGAAGAAGGCAGTCGGTTCTGCTAAGTATAAACCTTTTTGTAGGATGCTTACCAGAATTTTCCTTGCGTTCCCATCTCTCCGCTCCTATATCAAGGGTACTGCCAACATCAAAGACAGATCTGTGAGGGACTTTGATTGTGCCCATCTTGAGGAGATCGGGAAGGAAATTGCCAAGAAGTCAAGCGCTGCTAGAGCTCCTCCTAAGGCCCCATCCAAGAAGACTAACAAAGCTCCTATTACCGAAGACGTTGAAGCGCCTAATCTAGGCATCCCTGAGGACTCCAGTGATGAAGGTTTGAACTAGGAAGCCCTCCTTAAGAAAAGGCGCACTCTGAATAAAGGCAAAGGTGTTGCTGCCCCTAGAGTCCCTAGCAAGGGAATGTGTGAGTTTGTAGAAATTAAAGGTGAAAAAAGGAAGGCTATGACTGTTCCTCTGAATGCCTTAAAGAAGTCTAAGATCGCATCCAAAGAGCTCCAAAAAGCTTCATTTGATGGTGCTCATTCCCTGGATACAATTTTCAGAGATCAGATAGAGGCTGTGAAGTTCGGCGCCTTTTCTGCTAAGGCACCTTCCGCCAGATCCATAAAGTCTTATGCCCCCCTTCCATGGATGTTATTTCAGAAGAAGGCTCAAGCGATGATGTTGAGTCTCAGGGGGAGGAAATTCAGGCTATATCTTCAGCTACTCCAAAGCACCTTACTTTGAGAGATGAGCCAGTGGTCGAAGAGATTGAGGAAGAAGAGGATGCGATAGCTCTTATAGCTCATTGTATTATTTTATCTCGCATTGTTGCAAATGTGGAGCGAGAGGTTACTCCATATTTTTCTAGGACTCCCAGCTCCTCTCCTCTGTCCACTCCCCTGCTGTCAGCAGCTAAAGGTTCGGATCAGCCAGCACCGTCTGTTGAGGAAGCTCGTCAGGAGCACAGTTTTCATGGTCTTGCTCTTTCACCCTCTAGCATACTTCACCTTCTCCTCCATCTCCAACACAACAGATACCTCATGTTCATCCAGCTCCTACTCAGTCCAACACTTCCAACATCTCTATAACACCATCTGATCTCTACCAGCTCCAAACTTCCATGAACTCTATCTTGGCTGGACAGACATCACTTTATTCTCAGTTTGATCAGATTGTTGCTGCTCAGACTAAGCTTCAGGAACAGTTAGACGCTCATAGCACAATGCTTCTTGTCCAAGGAGAAACCCTTGATTCCATTAAGGGGGAGAGAGTTAATAAGCCCATAACAAAGGAAGACCTTGCTAGTGCCACCAATGCACTCTTGACCAGCACGCTCACCAACCTTTCAGATGTTTTAATTAAGCGTGTGGAGCAAGTTAGGACTGGTACCAACAGCAGCAGCAGCGCTCCATCAGATCTCAGCTCCTTAGTTGATCGAGTTGATTCGGTTAAGGAGTTCATCAGAACCTCCTTCAACAGTTCAGCTGCCAAAACCTCTCAGCTCAATGAGGCTACCGCTCGTCAGATCACTCACATTCTGGACCAAACCAACTATCAAATTCAGACTTTTTCTGAAGAGATTGCAGGTGGCCATACTCACACTCACAACACTTTGGCTGCCAACCATGCTGCTATTCGGGAGAAGTTTGATGACCTTCGCCTTGGCCTCCAGACCACCCTTGCTGAAGCACGTCATGGAGCTTCTGTTGCAACAACCATGTTAGATAAGTTTGAGTCGATCCATGCTATTATAGAGTCTTCCTTCCCTCCTGTTTAGTTCTAGCTCTTTTTATTCTCATTTTACTTTCTAGTTAGTACTTTAATTCTACATTGTTTTTCATTAATGCTTGTACTATTTAATTCTTATCGTTAATTATTAATGAAAAAGATGTATCATTGCTTTTACTTAAACCTTGTTCATCTCAAAGCACTTGTTTATATAACAATGAATGCTTTACTTTAAACTTCATGTATATAAACCTTACATCTCATATTTCTCTGCATGATGTTTAAACATTCTGTTTAAACGCATTCTAAAACTAAAAAAACTCATATTATTTATATGCACTGAATGGCGTTTCTATCTTTCCTTATTGTAATTATAATTTTTATAGGATAGATTAGAAATCTATAACACGGGCAAGGGTGTGCATTAACTTGAGACATGATTTACCGTACTTAGTCATTTGGATATGTTTTTATCAAGTATAATGAAATGCCTTTTTTATAGTAGGTAATGGCATCAATCAAATAGGAGGATATTGTTGGGTATGCTAGCTCATACACTCCTAAAAACTATGTTAAATTTGATTGAAACCATCACCTTGGTTATCTTATGGACTTTAGGACCCTGTGTAAGAAGTATTTATACTTCAATTTTTAGATAGTCCATTTCATATAATAGGTTATGTAATAGGATCTGCACCTGCTATTTTGAGAAGCTTTGTTGGGTCAAGAAAAAATTGGAGTGCAACTTACAGCTGTGGAGCTCCCCTCTCACAAGCTCTCCCACAGCTCCTCCTTGGCGCCCCATGGGTTCTTATGAGCATCCATTGCAATTTGTTGAGCCCCCCCAACTCCTCCTTGGCTCCCCAAGGATTCTTATGAGTGCCCATTGCTCTTTTTTGAGCGCCCCCAGCTCATTCTTTAACGCCAACTTGAGGACCCTCCTAAGTGTTCTTCATAGAGCTCAAGATTCAAGCACTCCCAACAGTTCAACTCTCAGACTAACAAGATTTCTTAAGATATGAAGATCAACAGCATTGGAATCATAAGGATCCTCTTATATGAAGACACCTGTCACAAGACAACTCTTATCCTTATCCAAATGTTTTGTGTCTAAATGCTATACTGGACATGTGCTTTAATCAACACTAAACAGCACATTGTCCTTAGAGCTTATACATAATGATCTCCAACGGCTAGTTTTTGAAGCTCCCTATAAATACCCCATAACTTCAACCATTAAAGTTGCTTGAGATTTTAAATGTTATACCTCTATTGAATATTTGAAGATTGCTTTCAAAATTCCCCGAAATTCAAGAACACCTTCATACCTTCATACATCCAAGCCCAGATTTCTTACAAAGCCTTGTAACACCCAAGAATCATCAAGCTCTAAATCATACACATTCATAGAGAGCTTTTGATTAATTGATACACACGCACACACCTCTAAAAGCTTGATTACATAGATCATCTTTAAAAGAAACACCGGTTATAGTATAGGATTTGTTTTTCATTTAAAGTAGTTGTTAAATTTATAAGCAAGATACCTTGTAATATCTCTAGTAAGAATATAATACAAACTAGTGTTTAAAATTCAAATACTAACCATTTTGATAGAGTACGTAGATCTTTAACGATTGAATCTCTCCAAATTACTTATTTTTACTTTATGCACTTTACTTTGATTTTCATAATTGTTCTTATCATATTTACTTGTTTGATCTTAATAGCTTCAATATATTTGGTTGCATTGTGTTTGTGTTGAAATTGTCTTATCTCCTCATTTTAATCCTAACTCTTTTAAGCCAAACTAGTGATCCCTTTGTGTGTGGACGTCCCCTTTGGTTTTTAGAGCGTCCCTAACTTATTCTGTTGTGCATTTTACTCTCTTTTGAGGTGACTCTCATAACAAGTTAAGAGTTAGTAAGCATTTGCCTTTAGTTTGTAAAAGGGTTTGAAAAAGTTTCAAAACAGTTATTCACCCCCCCCCTCTAGCTATTTTTACACCCTTGTTGCCCATTTAGGACCAACACACTCGTACAAGGAACTCGCTACATGATGTATCGAGTTTTAAAAAAGTCAGATTATCCTCCTTGGGGATAAGGTTTGTAGATCCAGATTCATTCATATTTTCATATCCAAACTTTCACAAATCCAAAATAGTTGAAGAAAAAACCCAAATTTTCACATTCTTTAATTTCAAAATTGTTGAATACCAAGAATCAAGTTAAATTAACATCATCTTAATCATTGTTTTCACTTGTGTATAGATATATAAATTAAAAAAAATATATTGTGTTTTAGTACATTATAGACATAAATGTTAAAATTAGGATTTTTTATATAGGTTTTAAAACTTGAATTTCGTAATGTAGTATTAAAGATGAACGGGGGTTCAATCATTTTCATGTGATATTGTGGAGGTGATGATAAACAACCATTTGATGATCCTCATTTTCAAAAGGGGCCAAAATGTGCAATTAGGGATAATAGTAGATGGAGATAAAATGAATTGATTGATAACTTATATAAAAAGATGGGCATAGATCGTACACAATATGATTTGGAAGTTATTTATAGATATCCTCATTCTTTTGATAGCGGGATTGGTGAGTACTTTCCTTTCCGTATTGAAGATGATGCAGGTATAGATATAATGTTCGATGTTTTAGCTAAATTTAGGGGGATGAGTAATTTGCAGATGTATGTGGTCGTAAAATTGATTGAAAATCGATGTTATCCAGAGTTTGAAACACTGCACACAAAGACCTTTTTTAGGTATTCACTAAGTTGTAATTGTGATACAGGGGTTTGTACAAGTACACAAACACTTGTATCAACTCAAACTTCAAATTATGGTAACATGACGTACCCAAATGATCCAGTTGATGATGATAATTCTGAAAATAATGTAGATTATGAAGAAGAAGAAGAAGAAGAAGAAGAAGAAGAAGAAGAAGAAGAAGAAGAAGAAGAAGAAGAAGAAGAAGAAGAAGAAGAAGAAGAAGAAGAAGAAGAAGAAGAAGAAGAAGAAGACACAGATGTAGATGCAATGCTAGACGATCAATATCAAGAGGGTAGTAGTGATTATGATGTAGATTTGGGAGAGGGTGATGATGGACAGATTGATGATGACATGTAACACATTTGGTTCATTATGAAGAGCCGGAAAATCGAAGGTATGAGATAGCAGATTATCCTTTTTACAGTGATATTGGTTGTTATGATCGACAAGAATAAGTCTTCACTGATTACCACAATCAACCAAGTTTTCCAGTTTGGGATCCAGAGAAAGATGAAATCGCTAAAGGGATACGCTTTTCTGACAAGAGCAAGGCGCAATTTGATATAAAAAGGTACCATATTAGAACCAATCGCCGGTTCAGGGTAAGAAAGAGCACATCTCATACATTGGTAATAGAATGTCGATTGAAAAAGTTTCCATGCAATTTTTATATTCGTATGAGTAGGAAGAAGTTTGACTATTGGGAATTGACCAAGTATAAGGCTTCTCATTATTGCTTATATTCTGGAGAAAGTCAAGATCCCCCCAACCTAGATGTGAAGTTTATTGGTTAGCAAGTAGTTATTCTTATCAAGGCCGATTCAGATGTCAAGGTTGGTGATGATGCAGGAAACGGTTCAGATCAGCCTCAGTCCAGCAATTAGGTTGATCTCCAGCTAATAGACCTGAAATCGGGAACACACGACTAGCCGGGTTGGCCTCCGACTAAGACCCTCTGGCGTGATGATGAGATAATGTGTATTAGGCTTATAAACTCAATTGAATAAAGTAATTACTCAAATAGCAAATAAGATATTACCCATTCACATTGGATGATGTAGGGTATTTATAGCGTTGATGTAGGATCATGATAAGTGACTATTATATAGTCATTTATCCTATTATTTCATAATCATTTCCTTAGTTTTAGTATCATTTAGGTTTCATTTTAGTTTATTTTTAGCTTCGTTTGTTATATACCCTCGATTTTACGCTTTTTGGTATATAGTGTACATTTAGACAGGTTTTATAGTCTATTTATGATCAATGGATGCTTGAGGATATCATAGTGAAAAGCCATGGAAGAACAATAACAAAATCAAGCACACAAGCAAATTTCCAGCCAAAGCGGTCGTGCTCTTTGTTGGACAAATGCTATGGCTTCTTTAAGACTTAACGAAAAAACTGACAGCAAAAGTAACGGAGATTGAAAAACAAAGGGATTCAAGTCGAGTCTTGTATTTAATACAATCTCCGTAAGAGTTATTTGTCCCGCACTGGTGCTTACGGTTGTATGACAAAACTCTAGTAAGATAAAACGACTTACTATTAGTTATAAGGAGCACTCCAATATAACTAATCTAACGAACAACAAAGGTTTTAGAACTTTGGACTTGAAAGATTGAATGCAACAATATGCAATGATTTGGGTATGTTAATTTATCTCTCTAGAGGGTAAAAGGCTCAGAATGACTGTGTGTTATAATTGAAATTCGGAGGAAACTATTTAAAAGAAGTTAAAGGGTTCATGGTATTCACTCCAAGAGGTGCCAAACTGTTCAAAATGCGAGCACGAGCGCGGCCGCTCTTGCCTTGAGCGCGACCGCGCTGGCATCCCGAGACCAAGCCATGATTTACTTAAGATCAGCGCGGCCGCTCTAGGCTGGAGCGCGACCGCGCTGAAGCCCAGAACTGAAAGGTCACGAAAACCTTTTGAGAACAGTTGTGACCCAAAACTCATTTGGATCAGTCCAAGTCAACCCAAGTTAACTTTAACCCTTTATTTAACTTCCGTTAAGTTACTAAAACACTTGTCATTAATTCTCATTCACCCTAAATGGTTTTAGAGACATTAAATAAGTATAATAATCTACAACAAATGTAGAATATAATTTGTAACTAGTTCCGTTAACACATAACGAACTTCCGTTAGAAACTAGATCAACGTTAAGTTAAACTTAACTTTCCGTTATCCATTTCCAACAATCCCCCACATGAATGACAATTAATGCATGAATGCAATTTCGTCCAAAGTTCCGGCGAACTATTTTTACATCGGGATAGATAGCTTGTGGCCTTGAATCTTCCCTAGTGAAATATTATCGGATATACTAGCCATTTGGTAGCGAGTCGCTTTGAACCAGTGACTGTCGGGTGTATACCAAGACAATAATACTCACATAATAACAGCTCTAACAATTGTTGTTCTCACGTTTTGTCCATTTTGGCCCTGGACCGTATCTCATTCATAAGCGTTCATTTAGAGGCGGCCTTATTACCTCTCGCTTTATATAGGTGATTCTCACTATAAGGAGTATCATGCACTACTCCACCCGTAGGTATAGAAATCATTAAAAGTTTTCTCAACTTATCCTCACCACCTTTGCATGTGCTAGTACTTGGACGTTACGGGAATGAGTATTCAACATCTCTAGGTTAATAAACCGAGTTGTTGTTTTCAAGTAACTCTACTAGAACTTATAACTTGGTTGTCTCATTGAACCAAGGGCCTGGGATCTCCATTTCTCAAGGTTGAGTGTCCGCTATAAGTTCTTTTGTTGTGGGTTTTAAATCCATTCCCCTTAACAGTTTATACAGTTGATCTTTATTACTACCCTTAGGTAGACGGATCCGAATTTGACTTCACATGGCTAGTTGTGACAGTCGCATTTTGAGATCAATTGTACTATGGTAGTGTGTCTAAGACCATTATGTCTAGACTTACCATGACGTTCTACACCTTTTCCTATTTTTTCATTGTCGTCACAATGCCTTAGGTCAGGTAGACACAAGCTTATTCCACGAAGGAATATCTTCCAAGACCATTCAACTTACATAGAAATTGTAATCTTTAATCATAAGTATATCTTTAAGTACACCAAGCACTATGATTATACTATTCCGGTGATTGATTATAATTACAATTAGACCTTTAGTCTATCTAGAATGATCAGTCCCTTCGAGTGATCAAATTCTTCTATCGGTCAGTTTCTTCAAGTGGTTATTATCTCTGTACCGTTTCGACTTCCCAAATATTCAGTATCTCTAAGTGGTTTGACCTCCTTAGAGTCTACTTTCCAGGAATCTACTTTACAGAGAATACCTCTCAAGAATCTATTTGAACATTCGAAGTACTTTCTTTTCAAGATAATGGAATTGTGATAGGACAATCCTTCTGATGTTCTAGAAATCTTTATTTCTAATATGACATCGGCTAATCCCATATCTTTCATGTCAAAGTTCTGTTTTAACATGTCTTTGGTATTCATGATCAATTCATGACTACCATTGTTATCCACGTAAGGACAGACTATTAACAAATGATTCAGATGTTCCTTTAATGTATGTAGACACATTTGTCACATTCATTAATCTTGAATTCATTTGATAACATAGTTCTATCGAACTTCTCATGCCACTGTTTAGTTGCTTTGTTTAGTCCATATGAATACACAAGTAGATCCAACGCGGTTGTGCGACATAAAACGCTCTGTTGTGTCATTTGGGATAATCTTGCATACATCATCATGTCCTTTTGACAACTATCCTGGCTTTATACTTATCAACAGATCCATAAGCTTTATACTTTCTTTTAAGAATCCAATTGTAACCTAATGGTTTGCAACTTGGAGGGAGATTTACCAATTCCCAAGTATTATTAAGCATTATGAATTTTTATCTCACTGTTAATAGCCTCTTTCCAGAATGAACTATCCGGACCAGATAACTCTTCCTTAACAGTTGCTGATTCATTTTCCAACATAAATGATAGAAAATCAGGACCAAAAGACTTTTCCACTCTTGCCCTTTTTACTACGTCTAGGTCCTTCATCTTCCACTTGAGATGGACCGTTTGTAGTCTAATATTTGAAGGTTTCATCCTTAGTACATCTAGTTTTTTTGCAACCCAACGGTTCACATAGGAAGATCAACCATCTTCCAAAATAGAATAGGATGCATTTGTCCTTCAACTGTATCTTGTTTCTTCTTCTTATTAAGAAGACCACCACCGTTTCTATAAATTTTCTTATTAAAATTTATGCATTTCCTATCATTTCAAGGAAGTATATTCTCAAAGAATATAACATGTATTGCTTAAGTATTTCTACTTTAGCCGAATACCCCCACAGTTTAGGTATTTATAAAACAGCTTACGAATACTTCAAATTCGTTAGGAGTTTTTATCATCAAATAACTTCCACATATATGATGATCCAAACAGCTTACGAATACTTCAAATTCGTTAGGAGTTTTTATCATCAAATAACTTCCACATATATGATGATCCATTCTTTTAACTGTTAACAGTTTAACAGTTTCTGTTAATACTAGAAGTTCATATCAATAGAACTTATGTATTTAGTTTGTACCCCCACACTTGAGGTGTACCTCCACATATCAAATATTTTATGAATGTCCTAATTCATATTTAATATTTTCTTTTATGTGGAGTCATTTAATTGTAATAACCAAGTTATCTACAATGTCTTTCATCTCCTTGAGATGAACCGACGACATAGTCATATCTATGTTTAAGTGAGGTCTCTTCAACCATTTTTCCCCGTAAGGAAACTCGTTTGAAGAATACTGCATTTTTTCATGCAATACTGTTAGTTTGCATATCCAATGGAAACGTAATCCATGGTTTTGGGTCCTATCTTAACCTCTTTAGGTTTAGATATTTCTACCTTTGCTAGGTATACCCACATAAGACGGAACTTATCAATAAGGAGTTCACCATCTCCTTAAAAGTTCTATCTTCCTTTTTCAATTGATTTGAGTGTGTAAGAAGCTTTCGTTTGATAAATAAGTGTCAGCGTCCCAACAATTATTTTTCAAACGGTACTACATACTAACCACCTCTATCACTTCGAAACTCTTAATTGTTCATTAAGATGAATCACAAACCTTATTGTTTACTTAAAACTTTAAGGTTTTACCTTTTACTTTTCCAAAAGATGAACTTTGCATTATCAAATGCAATCATTAATAGAAGTAAATAACTATCTATTTACTATTTCTGGTTTGAACTGATTTCTACAAAAGAAATCACAATTGATTTTTGCGAATCAAATTTCATTTTAGGTAGTAATTTTAAATTAACTCGTCGACTTAGTGAATTTAAATTTACACGACCTAAATGAACACGCCATAACAATTGGAACACTTCAAACCAAGTAAATAAAATCTGAAATTTTATTCTTCGCACTTAGGCGGATAAACAATTACAATTTAAGGAGTCCTTCAACAAGGTACCCTTTACTAACACAACAACCACTTTTGGTCAATTCAATCTTATGCCCCTAGGCTAAGTTGATCAAAGTCCAATGGAACATTTCTATCTTCATTCACATTGGCATGAAGAGGGTTTCCATCTTGGTTGTTGATTCTAGGATGTCGACATTCCCTAGCCATATGCCCGGGTTTGCCGCAATTAAAACAACTACCTTTGACCTTCTTGGCGGTCCTCTTCACTTTCCCGATTTTCTTTCTCTTGTTTCCGGTACTTCTTTCCACCAAGTTCACTTGCGGTCTTTTAGTCACAATACACATAGTATTGTGCATCTCGAGAAAGTCCCAAAGTTCTCTTGCGGTCTTTATGCCACAACACACTTTGTATTGTGCATAATCCAAGCCATTAAGAATATAATTGTGACACAAGAAATCGCTGTGATTCCAAGTATCCAATTCATTATTTGCTTTGGATTCATCCTCGTCGGATATCAATGGTGGATATTCCCAAAGAAAATGCACCAATTTTAATGTTGTCAAATAGACCAACATTTCCTGTTGCCACCTCTTAAAGTTCATCCCGGTAAGAATACCCGGTCTTTCCGCATGTACGAACACATGACACGGAGGGAGAGCATTAAGAGGTGCAACCCTTGAGGTTGTACGTGAAGGAGGTTTCTTACCATGAACCGGGTGAGACGGTGTGGCATTGTTGAACGTAGCGTCACCTTGAGAAGGAGGCGTAACATTCCCTTGACTGGAGGAGGAGACGTCTTTCTCATTTGCCATCTTGAAGATCTTGAAGAAGCGTAAAATAACTCTTACGATTGTTGGACAAATGCTATGGCTTCTTTAAGACTTAACGAAAAAACTGACAGCAAAAGTAACGGAGATTGAAAAACAAAGGGATTCAAGTCGAGTCTTGTATTTAATACAATCTCCGTAAGAGTTATTTGTCCCGCACTGGTGCTTACGGTTGTATGACAAAACTCTAGTAAGATAAAACGACTTACAATTAGTTATAAGGAGCACTCCAATATAACTAATCTAACGAACAACAAAGGTTTTAGAACTTTGGACTCGAAAGATTGAATGCAACAATATGCAATGATTTGGGTATGTTAATTTATCTCTCTAGAGGGTAAAAGGCTCAGAATGACTGTGTGTTATAATTGAAATTCGGAGGGAAACTATTTAAAAGAAGTTAAAGGGTTCATGGCTGTTCACTCCAAGAGGTGCCAAACCTGTTCAAAATCTGAGCACGAGCGCGGCCGCTCTTGCCTTGAGCGCGACCGCGCTGGCATCCCGAGACCAAGCCATGATTTACTTAAGATCAGCGCGGCCGCTCTAGACTGGAGCGCGACCGCGCTGAAGCCCAGAACTGAAAGGTCACGAAAACCTTTTGAGAACAGTTGTGACCCAAAACTCATTTGGATCAGTCCAAGTCAACCCAAGTTAACTTTAACCCTTTATTTAACTTCCGTTAAGTTACAAAAACACTTGTCATTAATTCTCATTCACCCTAAATGGTTTTAGAGACATTAAATAAGTATAATAATCTACAACAAATGTAGAATATAATTTGTAACTAGTTCCGTTAACACATAACGAACTTCCGTTAGAAACTAGATCAACGTTAAGTTAAACTTAACTTTCCGTTATCCATTTCCAACACTCTTTGACTAGGAGCGGCCGTGCACTTGGCCCTTGCCAGGGCAATTTTAACCCCAAAACCCAGAGCGACCGAGTCTTGCAACCTCGAGTGACCGAGCATTCCTGCTCAGAGCGGTCGTGCAGCCAACAAGGGAGCGGCCGTGCACAATTGCCCAGTTCAAACCCAATTTGGCGCCAAGGAGGAGCGGCCGTGCAGATCACGTTGAATCCCTAGGATCACGGAGATAATCTTGGCGTAACTACCTCCGAGAAAGTAAGAGGCGGTTACAAATAGCGACGTGGGTTGGCGCACGTGTTGATAGGTCGAGGTCGACTGAATTGTCAAAGACGACCTAACTTTGTGACTTAGCTTGATATGAATTGCACAAGTAGGGGTGGCTTGGTAGGTGTACCAATTGTATTTTGCTTATACCATGTACCTACCAAGTTTAACTTGGTACATGAAAATCAATACCAGTACCAACCGACTAAGTCGGTATACCAACTAAGTTGGTACGGTAGGTACTCGGTTGGTACGGTTGGTATGGTTGGTACTAGACTCTACCAAAATGTATATATTAAAATAAAAAATAGATGACAAATAAATAACAAATATAAAAATAATCTAATATTCAAATAACAAATAACAAAACAATGTTGAAACACAGTCCAGTATATATATAACTCAATAAGACCTAAACTAATATAGATAACATATGTAAGAAGGATACGACTAAGTGTGGTTCATTGACCACATTGGTCTAGAGTCTACACAGAGTGGCAAAATATGATGCATAATATAAAACCTCAAGTAATAATACCAATGCGACGTTTCATGATTATGCAACTTATCTCAAGAATTCGGACAAAGATTGATTTTAGTTGAATATTCATCATACGCAAACCGATGAAAGTAACTTGAGCCCCTTATGTTTCTTAAAACCAACCTAGGTTCTGGAAATCCATTAAAAGACAACTGGAAGCAGCAGATACATGTTTGTGTTGTGTGAGAACTGAGTAGTCTGTAGGGTTATTGGGTTAGGGTCAATAATTATGTAAATTACACTTTTATATATACTCCCTCCGTCCCAATAAAAGCTTCACTAATTACCCAAAAGGGCGTCCCGTTAGAAGCTTCATCTTTCCTTTTTTGGCAAAGAATCTTCACTATTCTCTCCACTCATTCTCTCTCCTAAAACACTATTACACTCACAACACTTTTCAAATTCACTATTCCCTCCACTAATTCTCTCTCCTATTTTCAAATTACACTCACAACATTTTTTTTTCCTCCCATTACCATAATTCCCGTGTCGGAGGAAAAGGGTGAAGCAATTGGTGGGACGGAGGGAGTATATATATATATATATATATATATATATATATATATATATATATATATGAAAATTAATATTTAAAAAAAATTACAATTGGTACTCGGTATACCAACCAATTTAAATTTCTGTACCGAGTACCAACCAATTTGACATAATTGGTACGGTAGTACCGTACCAACATTTCGGTATACCAATTTTTAAGTATCAATTATAATTGGTACGGTTGGTACACATGTTGGTTGGTATGAATTTGAAAATTTTGCCAGCCCTATGCACAAGTATATGATCGTATGTCGGACGAAGCTAGATCGGGACCACGGATGGTCGGACAATGAGCTTGGTCGACTGATCGATGCTGGGCTGTTGGCAATGTAGCAATTGGGCCGGCCCATTCAATAATAGAGTAGATTGCTGACTGAAATGTTGGGCTTCATTAGTTGGGCCTGGCCCGTCACTTTTATTTTGTTCAGTGACCTCCAACTTTCTGAGTTGACTTTGTCAACTAGGAAGTTAAGGAAATTTTGTGGAGCCTTACATAGCTTGTTGTTGGATGGTCGACGATGTTGAATGGTCGATACGTCGGATAGTCAACTGTGTTGACGTGGGTTGATCTCGACCATTGACTTTTTTAACGGTTAGATCTGTTGGAGCACCGTAATTCCGTAATGATTACACAATATCGGCATTTGGACATTCGTCTTGGGAAACGTTGCTGGCATTAATTGACGAAGTTAACCGTTGTGCCCCTAACCCTTTTCAATTCAGGTAAGGATTGGGATAAGTATAAAAAGTAAAATCCTTTTCCTTTTCCAATTTTACAAACCCCAAACTCTCAAAAACCTTCAGCAAGAACAAAAGCAAGGCAACCAATTTTCTAGAGCAATCGAGCAACCATTCTCGTCTTTAAGTTTTCTTCCCTTCGAATTAACCAAGGTACCCTTCGATTCCTTTGTAGTTAGGTTTAATTTCAATCTTCTTCTTCACTTTCTCCATGGCTAGGACCTTTGGGTGTGAATCAGGTGTTAGATATGGGTATAACTCTCGAAATCTTAGGGTTTATAAACGGTTAGAGGGCCCATGGAAGGAGATGACTAGGAATGAGTGTATCACTATTTTGAAAAGGTGGGGGTTGTGTACCGGTGTCATAGATTTCCTAGCCGGTGAAAGTATGGGAGACTTGGAGGTAGATGATCCTCAGATTGTCCGCTTCCGTCTCTTTAATAAGTTGATCGACCACTTCATTATTTTCTATATCAAAACCAATAAATCCCCCTTTCCTAGAGAGAGGTTAGAATTCCCAGGGGAATCTAGGTTGCCTTTAGGTAGTTGGGATGAGTCTTCAACTAGGACTGATTCCCCTGTTTCTTCTTCTTCTGTTGATATGGCGGATCAATGCTCATCAAGCTCCTCCTCTGGTAACATTGTGGATGCCTTTTGCTCGACGGTCGTTCCAGGCCATAATGAGAGGGGATATGTGGCCCCCAGGCTGGCAGTTGGCAAGAAGAATGCTGACTCAAGGATCAAGATCCTCCACAATTTTTTTGAGGTCTCCAGGACAGATTTCCATCTGACCCACTACACGGAGAAGCAAAGAAAGGCCCAGTCATGGTCACATTGGGCTTTGAATCCAGCCAGGGTGGCCTTCTACTATGGCCAATTCAAGGCCGGGCTACGCCTTCCCCTCGACCCATTCATCTGCGAATTTTTGGAGTGTTTGGCCGCTGTCCCTATGCAGCTAGGAGCCAACACCATCCGGGTACTTGTGTATTTTGCTATGGTCTGCCGGTTTGTTGGGTACAAACCGTGCATTAATGTTTTTAGGAGATTCTTTAAGGTAGTAGTCAATGATGAGACTCTAGGGATTAGCACTCCAGCCATGGCCAAGGCCGCCAAATTGTTTGTGAACTTGCCCGATAAAGTCTCAGGGTGGAACTCCCATATGATCTTGGTTGAGAGTAGGAAAGTGACGTAGCGGAAGACTTGATAAAGATTAATCACAGAACTTCGCTCGAGAAATTCAGCGATCAATCGTCAATTTTCGCTCGAGAAAACTGAAGAAAAATGATTAATATCATAAAATGGCAAAACTGTCTTTCAAAACCCTAGAACAAAGTATAAATAAGTTGGGAAAAACCCTAATTCGAAATAACCCTAAAACAATCAACGAAAATACCTAAACTACTCCGGAATCAAAAATTATGCCCATTCCCGCGTTATCGCTCAAACGACTCCAAAAACAACTCCGCAATTTTGTCCGCATCATTCTCCCCAGGCTGAGGAAAGTTCGACCTCGAATTTGCGCCGGTGTCCTCGTCAGAAGAAGCATCACCTGTAAACGGAATCAAGTGCTTCACGTTGAAGACATCTGCCGTACGAATGTGACTCGGCAGCTTCAACCGGTACGCATTCGGATTAATCTTCTCCACAATCTCCACTGGCCCAATTTTCTTGGCAGACAGTTTGTTGTACGCCCCAACCGAAAAGCGTTCCTTAGTCAGTACTGCCCACACATAATCCCATACATAAAACTCAACCCTCCTCCGCTTCTGATCTGCGAGCAGCTTGTATCTGCTGTTGGGAGCCTGTAGGCGATCGTAGACAGTCTTGTGCAACTCCTGCAACCCAGGCACCAAATCAGCCGCTTTGTGATGAACTTTCTGGTTGTTGGGCAAAGCAATCAAGTCCAATGGCCCCTTAGGCTGGACAGAATACACCACCTGGAAAGGGCTGAACCCGGTACTGCGATTAACTGCATGATTATGAGCAAACTCTGCTGGCACAATTTCTGATCCCATGCCTTAATATGTTCCCCGACCAAGCAACGCAAAAGATTACCCAACGAACGATTAACCAGCTCTGTCTGTCCATCGGTCTGGGGATGATAAGCACTGCTAAAGTTCAGCTGTGTGTTAAAAATCTTCCACAAACTGGGCCAAAAATGGCTCAGAAAGCGAGTGTCACGGTCAGAAACAATAGAAGCAAGCAACCCATGAAGACGATAGAACTCCCGAAAGCATAACTGAGCAACATTAACTGCGTCGGTGGTCTTCTTGCGCGGGTTGAAATGAACCATTTTAGAAAACCTGTCCACCACACATAGATAGAATCATGACCCCGCTGCGTAGATAGCAACCCAACCACGAAATCCATACTCACATCCACCCAAGGCTGTGTCGGAACTGGGAATGGCATGTACAATCCAGCATTAGTGGTCGTCCCCTTCACTGCGTGACAAATCCGGCATCGTTGCACAAACTTCTCAACCTCCTTACGTATGCTAGGCCAGAAATAAGATGATTGCACTAACTGTAGCGTGCGATCCCGTCCCACATGGCCCTCACTATGGAGCTCCTGAATAATCTGCAAGCGAAGACTGCAGTCTGGAATGCACAACTGATTACCCTTAAATAAGAATCCCTCCTGCTGCAAGAAATCAGTCTTCTCACCCGCAGTCACCCTGTCAATAATTCCAGAAAAATACGGATCAGCCGCAAGTGTTTCACAAAAAGAATCAAATCCTGGTACCTCCACACGCATGGTACCCAGTAGCCCGCGACGATGGCTCAGTGCATCAGCCACTCTGTTAGAAACTCCTGCTTTATGATTGACCACAAAAGTAAACTGTTCAAGGAAAGCAACCTAACGAGCATGTTGAGGTGAGATTTTATCCTGACCATGCAAATGTCGCAAAGAATCATGATCGCTAAACAGAATGAACTCCCTCTGGAATAGATAATGGCGCCAATGCTTAACTGCCTGAACGACTGCATAAAACTCCAGATCATATGTGATGTATCGTGTCTTTGCCCCAGGTAGTTTCCCGTTGAAATAAGCAACCGGTTTACTATTCTGACTAAGAACAGCCCCTATACCAACCTTTGATGCATCTGCGTGCAGCTCGAACGGCTGAGAAAAATCAGGTAAAATCAAAATCGGGGCAGTGGTCAATCGCTCCTTAATCTGCCGAAATGCCAATTCTGCTTCCTCATTCCAGGAAAACCGAACATTCTTCATGCAATCAGTAATCGGGGCCATGATTCTGCTGAAATTAGGAATAAAACGACTATAAAATGAAGCCAGACCATGAAAACTCCGCACCTCCGTCTGTGTTGTCGGCCGAGGCCACTTCTGCACTGCTTCGACCTTAGCACTATCAACCTGCAATCCATCCCCCGAAATCACATACCACAGGAACAGTACACGAGGCACCATAAAAACACACTTCTTTGTTGCTGTGTAGAATTCGTTCTGTTGTAGAACTGTAAGAACTGCTCGGATATGCGGAATATGCTCTTCTTGACTCTTGCTGTAAATCAGGATGTCTTCGAAGTACACAACTACAAAGGTCCCAATAAAAGGACTCAGCAACTGATTCATCACCCTCATAAATGTGCTGGGGGCATTCGACAGCCCAAAAGGCATCACGAGCCACTCATACAAACCCTCTCGCGTTTTAAATGCTGTTTTCCACTCATCACCCGGCCGAACCCGAATCTGGTAATAACCACTCTTCAAATCCAGCTTTGTGAAAACCGCAGCCCCACTAATCTGATCCAACAAGTCATCAAACCTCGGGATCAGAAACCTATACCGTACTGTAATTTTGTTGATAGCCCTGCTGTCAACACACATACGCCACGACCCATCCTGTTTGATTGTCAATATGGCTGGTACTGCACAAGGGCTCATGCTCTCTCTAATGTGCCCCTTCGTCAGTAACTCCTCTACCTGCCTACGCAGCTCCTCATGCTCTTTGGGACTCATCCGATAATGCGGCCTGTTAGGGAGACTCGCCCCGGGAACCAGTCTATATGATGCTGAATGTGACGCAGGGGTGGTAATCCTGGAGGTAACTCATCAGGGAAAATGCCAGAGAACTCCTGTAACAAAGGGATGATCACGTCCGAAATAGCAACTGCATCAACCACTGCTTTCCCAATCAGCACATATACCGCATCAGAATCTTCTAACTCAGCATCAAACTATGCCCAAGACAAACAACTCAATTTTGGGGTAGTCTCTGCAACTTTATCTGTCGGTTTACTCGGAACTAGTACAATTTTTGAACCCTCAACAAACAAACTGTAGGTATTATGCCGGCCATTATGAACCACTTGTCTATCAAATTGCCAAGGCCTACCCAATAATAAATGACATGCATCCATGGCTACTACATCACACCAGACCTCATCACGATATTTTGACCCAACAAAAAAAGAAATAAGAGCATGTTTGGAAATAGTTACTTCACCCCCTTTCTTGAGCCAAGTCAGTTTGTACGGTTTGGGATGTTTTTCGGTTGTGATATTCAGCTTCTGTACTGCTTCCTCTGCAACAATATTCTCACAGCTTCCCGAGTCAACCACAAAACGACACACCTTGCCCAGAATGGTACTTGTAGACTGGAATATGTTGTTACGCAGCCACTCTGTCTCCGCTGTAACACGCGGAGTCAGACATGTCCGCCGAACCACCAATAAAACCCCAACATCTCCCTCTACATACTCCTCCTCGCCATGAACAGCCTCATCGAAAATGGGATTTTTAGGAAGTTCAAAACCCTCCTCGTCCTCATATGCAGTCTCATTAAACAACGCTCTTTTGCCGTTCTTCTTGCAATCAAATTGTCGATGACCGGTTTCCCCAAAACCTAAACACTAAGTATTATCGGTTGCCGCACGAGATGGTTGCCCTGCAGTTGGTGGTTTGTTGGCGGTAGAGGTTGGTGTTCCCCCAGAAACTGCACCACTCGAAACCGCGCCACTGCTGCCACTGAAATGCTGTGACTGCTTCTCCACTGCCAGAGCCCGCTGATGTGCCTCTGAAACGGTCACGATGTCAAACATGTTGAGGGTGTCCTGCAGAGTAATACGCAGACCCCCAATGTACCTAGCCACCATCTGATCATCAGTCTCCTAAATCTCATTACGCGCCATCAACTGATAAAATTCTGTGGTATAATCGTCCACTGATTTCTGCCCCTGTTTCAGATTCTGCAACCTCTGGTACAAGGTACGCTGATAGTTGTACGGCAGAAAAGCAACCCTCATCTGCTTCTTCATTTTTTCCCAAGTCACAATCTTAGATTTTTCCAGCCCTACACGAGAAAGCTTCAACTGCTGCCACCACGCCGATGCCCTGCCTCTCAACCGTGTGGCGATTAAAGGTACTCTTCGTTCCTCCGGCACCCCCTTAAAATCAAAAACTTCCTCCACTGTTGCAAGCCAGTTCAGAAATTCCTCGGCCTGTAACCCACCGTGAAATTCTTGGATCTCTGTTCTCATACCCGCTTCCCAGGGTCGATTGTCATCTTCGACTGGAACCCTAGGTTGTCGACGACGGACCTGGGGAATTTCCTCATAAAATTCGCCAGCCTCACCATCATCTTCCACTTCCCAATCCTGCTGTCTCTGGCGATGTCCACCAGTCCGTGGAACTCGCTGATTTAGACGTTCAAACATGTCGGCCATCCTTTCGATCAAAACCTCCATGATTTGGTCCATGCGAGGGTCTAAGATCTGTGCGATTCGCTCCTGAAACGCATCCTCCTCACGATCAAAGGCACCTCCCACAGTGGTTTTCTTCTGCCCCTTCGGTGGCATTGTATCCAATCCCTAGGATTGAACCGAATCCTGATACCAACTGACGTAGTGGAAGAATTGATAAAGATTAATCACAGAACTTCGCTCGAGAAATTCAGCGATCAATCGTGCCCTGCAGTTGGTGGTTTGTTGGCAGTAGAGGTTGGTGTTCCCCCAGAAACTGCACCACTCGAAGCCGCGCCACTGCTGCCACTGAAACGCCGTGACTGCTTCTCCACTGCCAGAGCCCGCTGATGGGCCTCTGAAATGGTCCCAATGTCAAACATGCTGAGGGTGTCCTGCAGAGTAATATGCAGACTCCGAATATACCTAGCCACCATCTGATCATCAATCTCCTGAATATCATTATGCGCCATCAACTGATAAAATTATGTGGTATAATCGTCCACTGATTTCTGCCCCTGTTTCAGATTCTGCAACCTCTGGTACAAGGTACGCTGTTAGTTGTACATTAGAAAAGCAGCCCTCATCTGCTTCTTCATTTTGTCCCAAGTCACAATCTTAGATTTTCCCAGCCGCACACGAGAAAGCTTCAACTGCTGCCACCACGCCGATGCCCTGCCTCTCAACCGTGTGGCGATTAAAGGTACTCTTCGTTCCTCCGGCACCCCCTTAAAATCAAAAACTTCCTCCAATGTTGCAAGCCAGTCCAGAAATTCCTCGGCCTGTAACCCACCATGAAATTCTTGGATCTCTATTCTCATACCCGCTTCCCAGCGTCGATTTTCATCTTCGACTGGAACCCTAGGCTGTCGACGACGGACCTGGGGAATTTCCTCATAAAATTCGCCAGCCTCACCATCATCTTCCACTTCCCAATCCTGCTATCTCTGGCGATGTCCACCAGTCCGAGGAACTCGATGATTTAGACGTTCAAACATGTCGGCCATCCTTTCGGTCAAAACCTCCATGATTTGGTCCATGCGAGGGTCTAAGATATGTGCGATTCGCTCCTGAAGCGCATCCTCCTCACGATCAAAGGCACCTCCCACAGTGGTTTTCTTCTGCCCCTTCGGTGGCATTGTATCCAATCCATAGGAATGAACCGGATCCTGATACCAACTGATGTAGTGGAAGACTTGATAAAGATTAATCACAGAACTTCGCTCGAGAAATTCAGCGATCTACCATCAATTTTCGCTCGAGAAAATTGAAGAAAAATGATTAATATCATAAAACAGCAAAACTGTCTTTCAAAACTCTAGAACAAAGTATAAATAAGTCTGGAAAAACCCTAATTCGAAATAACCCTAAAACAATCAAAATGACGAAAATACCCAAAAACTAAGAAAGCTGATAAAAAACTTCGTCGGGCCTTTTGAGACCTTTAGAAGCGTTTTTTGAGCTTTTTAAAGCCTTCTCAGGGGGCGGAGCCCATGCCTCTTGTTCCTCTCGAAAAGACGCTCGTTTTGATATGTTGTTCGTTCCTTAACTCCTCCGGAATCAAAAATTATGCCCACTGGCCCTATTTTCTTGGCAGGCAGTTTGTTGTACGCCCCAACTGGAAAGCGTTCCTTAGTCAGTACTGCCCACACATAATCCCCAACATCAAACTCAACCCTCCTCCATTTCTGATCCGCGAGCTGCTTGTATCTGCTATTGGCAGCCTGTAGGCGATCGTAGACAGTCTTGTGCATCTCCTGCAACCCATACACCAAATCAGCCGCTTTGTGATGAACTTTCTAGTTGCTGGGCAAAGCAATCAAGTCCAATAGCCCCTTAGGCTGGACAGAATACACCACCTGGAAAGGGCTGAACCCGGTACTGCGATTAACTGCATGACTATGAGCAAACTCTGCCTGGCACAATTTCTGATCCCACGCCTTAATATGTTCCCCAACCAAGCAGCGCAAAATATTACCCAACGAACGATTAACCACCTCTGTCTATCCATCAGTATGGGGATGATAAGCACTGCTAAAGTTCAGTTGTGTGTTAGCCATCTTCCACAAGCTGTGCCAAAAATGGCTCAGAAAGCGAGTGTCACGGTCAGAAACAATAGAAGCAGGTAACCCATGAAGACGATAGACCTCCTGAAAGAATAACTGAGCAACATTAACTGCGTCGGTGGTCTTCTTGCACAGGATGAAATGAACCATTTTAGAAAACATGTCCATCACCACATAGATAGAATCATGACCCCACTGCGTACGTGGCAACCCTACCACGAAATACATACTCACATCCACCCAAGGCTGTGTCGGAACTGGCAATGGCATGTACAATCCAGCATTAGTGGCCGTCCCCTTTGCTGTGTGACAAATCCGGCATCGTTGCACAAACTTCTCAACCTCCTTACGCATGCTAGGCCAGAAATAAGACGATTGCACTAACTGTAGCGTGCGATCCCGTCCCACATGGCCCTCACCATGGATCTCCTAAATAATCTGCAAGCGAAGACTGCAGTCTGGAAGGCACAACTGATTACCCTTAAATAAGAACCCTCCCTGCTGCAAGAAATCAGTCTTCTCACCCGCAGTCACCCTCTCAATAATTCCAAGAAAATACAGATCAGCCGTAAGTGTTTCGCGAAAAGAATCAAATCCTGGTACCTCCACACGCATGGTACCCAGTAGCCCGCGATGACGGCTCAGTGCATCAGCCACTCTGTTAGAAACTCCTGCTTTATGATTGACCACAAAAGTAAACTGCTCAAGGAAAGCAACCCAACGAGCATGTCGAGGTGAGATTTTATCCTGACCATGCAAATGTCGCAAAGAATCATGATCGGTAAACAGAATGAACTCCCTCTGGAATAGATAATGGTGCCAATGCTTAACTGCTTGAACGACTGCATAAAACTCCAGATCATATGTGCTGTATCGTGTCTTTGCCCCAGATAGTTTCTCGCTGAAATATGCAACTGGTTTACTATTCTGAATAAGAATAGCCCCTATACCAACCTTTGATGCATCTGTGTGCAGCTCGAACGGCTGAGAAAAATTAGGTAAAATCAAAATCGGGGCAGTGGTCAAACGCTCCTTGATCTACCGAAATGCCAATTCTGGTTCCTCATTCCAGGAAAATCGAACATTCTTCATGCAATCAGTAATCGGGGCCATGGTGCTGCTAAAATTAGGAATAAAATGCCTATAAAATGAAGCCAGACCATGAAAACTCCGCACCTCCGTCTGTGTTGTCGGCCGAGGCCACTTCTGCACTGCTTCGACCTTAGCACTATCAACCTGCAATCCATCCCCCGAAATCACATACCCCAGGAACAGTACACGAGGCACCATAAAAACACACTTCTTTGTTGCTGCGTAGAATTCGTTCTGCTGCAGAACTGTAAGAACTGCTCGGATATGCGGAATATGCTCTTCTTGACTCTTGCTGTAAATCAGGATGTCGTCGAAGTACACAACTACAAAGGTCCCAATAAAAGGACGCAGCAACTGATTCATCACCCTCATAAATGTGATGGGGGCATTCGACAGCCCAAAAGGCATCACGAGCCACTCATAAAAACCCTCTCACATTTTAAACACTGTTTTCCACTCATCACCCGGCCGAACCCGAATCTGGTAATAACCACTCTTCAAATCCAGCTTTGTGAAAACCGCAGCCCCACTAATCTGATCCAACAAGTCATCAAACCTCGGGGTCGGAAACATGTACCATACTGTAATTTTGTTTATAGCCCTGCTGTCAACACACATACGCCAATACCCATCCTATTTGATTCTCAATATGGCTGTCATTGCACAAGGGCTCATGCTCTCTCTAATGTGCCCCTTCGCCAGTAACTCCTCTACCTGCCTACGCAGCTCCTCATGCTCTTTGGGACTCATCCGATAATGCGGCCTGTTAGGGAGACTCGCCCCGGGAACCAGGTCTATATGATGCTGAATGTCACGCAGGGGTGGCAATCCTAGAGGTAACTAAATGGGAAAACGCCAAAGAACTCCTGTAACAAAGGGATGATCGCGTCCGAAACAGCAACTGCATCAACCACTGCTTTCCCAATCAGCACATATACCACATCAGAATCTTCTAACTCGGCATCAAACTGTGCCCAAGATAAACAACTCAATTTTGGGGTAGTCTCCACAACTTTATCTGTCGGTTTACTCGGAACTAGTACAATTTTTAAACCCTCAACAAACAAACTGTAGGTATTATGCCGGCCATTATGAACCACTTGTCTATTAAATTGCCAAGGCCTACCCAATAATAAATGACATGCATCCATGGCTACAACATCACACTAGACCTCATCACGATATTTTGACCCAACAGAAAAAGAAATAAGAGCACGTTTGGAAACAGTTACCTCACCCCCTTTCTTGAGCCAAGCCAGTTTGTACGGTTTGGGATGTTTTTCGGTTGTGATATTCAGCTTCTGTACTGCTTCCTCTGCAACAATATTCTCACAGCTTCCCGAGTCAACTACAAAACAACACACCTTGCCCAGAATGGTACATGTAGACTGGAAAATGTTGTTACGCAGCCACTCTGTCTCGACTGTAACACGCGGAGTCAGACATGACCGCCGAACCACCAATGAAACCCCAACATCTCCCTCTACATACTCCTCCTCGCCATGAACAGCCTCATCGAAAATGGGATTTTCAGGAAGTTCGAAACCCTCCTCGTCCTCATATGCAGTCTCATTAAACAACGCTCTTTTGTCGTTCTTCTTGCAATCAAATTGTCGATGACCGGTTACCCCACAATCAAACACCGAGTATTATTGGTTGCCGCACGAGATGGTTGCCCTGCAGTTGGTGGTTTGTTCGCGGTAGAGGTTGGTGTTCCCCCAGAAACTGCACCACTCGAAACCGCGCCACTGCTGCCACTGAAATGCCGTGACTGCTTCTCCACTGCCAGAGCCCGCTGATGTGCCTCTGAAATGGTCCTGATATCAAACATGCTGAGGGTGTCCTGTAGAGTAATACGCAGACCCCCAATGTACCTAGCCACCATCTGATCATCAGTCTCCTAAATCTCATTACGCGCCATCAACTGATAAAATTCTGTGGTATAATCGTCCACTGATTTCTGCCCCTGTTTCAGATTTGCAACCTCTGGTATAAGGTACGCTGATAGTTGTACGGTAGAAAAGAAACCCTCATCTGCTTCTTCATTTTGTCCCAAGTCACAATCTTAGATTTTCCCAGCCGCACATGAGAAAGTTTCAACTGCTGCCACCACGCCGATGCCATGCCTCTCAACCGTGTGGCAATTAAAGGTACTCTTCGTTCCTCCGGCACCCCCTTAAAATCAAAAACTTCCTCCACTATTGCAAGCCAGTCCAGAAATTCCTCGGCCTATAACCCACCGCGAAATTCTTGGATCTCTGTTCTCATACCCGCTTCCCAGCGTCGATTGTCATCTTCGACTGGAACCCTAGGCTATCGACGACGGGCCTGGGGAATTTCCTCATAAAATTTTCCAGCCTCACCATCATCTTCCACTTCCCAATCCTGATGTCTCTGGCGATGTCCACCAGTCCGTGGAACTTGCTGATTTAGACGTTCAAACATGTCGGCCATCCTTTCGGTCAAAACCTCCATGATTTGGTCCATGTGAGGGTCTAATATCTGTGCGATTCGCTCCTGAAGCGCATCCTCCTCACGATCAAAGGCACCTCCTACAGTGGTTTTCTTCTGCCCCTTCGGTGGCATTATATCCAATCCCTAGGAATGAACCGGATCCTGATACCAACTGACGTAGTGGAAGACTTGATAAAGATTAATCACAGAACTTTGCTCGAGAAATTCAGCGATCAACCGTCAATTTTCGCTCGAGAAAACTGAAGAAAAATGATTAATATCATAAAACAGCAAAACTGTCTTTCAAAACCCTAGAACAAAGTATAAATAAGTTTGGAAAACCCTAATTCGAAATAACTCTAAAACAATCAAAATGACGAAAATACCCAAAAACTAAGAAAGCTGATAAAAAACTTCGTCGGGCCTTTTAAGGCCTTTAGAAGAGTTTTTTGGGCTTTATAAAGCCTGCTCAGAGGGCAAAGCCCATGACTCTTGTTCCTCTCAAAAAGACGCTCGTTTTGATATGCTGTGCATCTCGTAACTCCTCCGAAATCAAAAATTATGCCCATTCCCGCGTTGTCGCTAAAACGACTCCAAAAATGACTCCGCAATTTTGTCCGCATCAGAAAGGGTAAGCCTTACCTCTGCCATAAATGGGTACAAAACTAATGAAATAAGAGGACTACTGGGTCTCGGACTAGAGCAATGAGCTTGCTCGCAGGCTGACCTTGGTTGCTCGAAGGAGCACAATCAGCTGGTCCGTTCTTGGGTCGAACAAAGACTACTTCATACAGTCCGGTATGATGCTAGGTGGGGATGGAGAGATGGCTCCCCTAGTACCGATTATCCAAAGCCTTAGGTACCCCGATTGGGTCATACATGAGAGAGAGAGAGAGAGAGAGAGAGAGAGATTTGAGAGCCAATGTCACTTCTGTAAGAAGACGACCAATCATTGCAGACATATCCTTCATTTTGGCGGTTAAGTGTTTACTCGCTTTTTCTTTTACTTGTAACTTTTTTTATCGCATACTTCTAGTGTACTAACTATTTCCTCTTTGATCGTGTTGTTCTCACCCCCGAGCAAGAAGCAAATATGGACCGCATAGTAAGTGTGAGCAATAAAAGGAAGAGCAAGAAAGCCCATGAAGCTGCCAATGCTTGGGCCAGCGGGGAGAAAGAAGCAGAGGATAGGAACAAGCTGCTCCTAAGGCAGGTATGGGGATGGTCCCTATTGATGGGTCAGGGCCATTAGAGCCCATCGAGCATGCCCCTGAAGTCTAAGTAAAAGGGGCTGAGGGAGAGGTTGACACGTCGACCGGGTAATCATTGGACTCCGAGCCACGTCAGGAGCCAGCTGGGGCCGGTCCCCTTAATTTCGTTGATTTGGATCTCGACGATGTCGACCCAGAAGATGAGGAGGATGTTCTTCCCCTTACCCATCTAAGAAAGAGGTCGCGGTTCAACCAAGGCAATGAAGGAGCTGGTACTTCCCATTCTCTTCCTCCTCCGGCTTCCTCTACCCAAAGCATTGAGGATGTGACAGCTAGGCTGGAGAGATTAAGCATTGTCCCTCCTTTTGAGGGGTTGACTGTATGAGCCGCCAATATCCCAAGTTGGGATTAGGGCGAGCTGTTGTCAGGCGGGCAGCTGGCAAGGATCTTCTAGCCCGATTTGTTGAAGAAGGGCTTAGCCCGAAAGAGTTCAATGATAGAGCGGGCCTCCCCCACTTCAAGGTAATACTTTTACTTTCTTTAATTGTACCTTTTCTTTTTGGTCGTCGTATTTTTTATCGTTGTGCTTTCGATATTTGTTTGTCGAGCTGACTCTTATCTTTTTTTTTTAATTTTCGTAGTATCTCACTTTTGTCGAGCAAGCCAAAAGAAGCTGGAGGGATGCCATAGAGAAGGAGAAGATTGCCACTACTCAGTACGCTAGGAAGGCTACAGAAGTCTCCGAGTTGAGAGAGAAGTTGGTGGATTCTGATTCTGCCTATGACGCTCTCAAGGTTGTCCATGTCAATGCTTTGAAGGATAGGGATCAGGCGCTGGTCGACCTGAATGCTGCTAGAGCGGAGCTCCTCCCTCTTCAAGAGCAGCTGAATTTGCTTAAGGGAGAGGTTGTAGCTGCCAAACATGAGAAGAATAAACTGAAGAGCGATATGGGTTAGCTCACCACACTCATCCAAGAGCGTAATGCTCGAGTGATAAAGATGGACGAGGACCAGAAGGCAGCTCAAGCTAAGTGGGAGGAGGAGGCCAAGGTCAAAGAGAAGGCTGATGTTGAAGCGTTCAAGTACAGTGATGAGTATTATGACATCATAGTATCTCGAGCCAAGTCTTTCTACGATGTCGGACATCAGCAGATGGCCTGATGAGCTATTGTGGATCCCTCAGTTGATATGTCTATTGACCATCTAGCCAAATGGGCTTCAGAAGAACAGTATGATGAGAAAGCTCGCGGCGGCCACTCCCTTGTGCCATATAATGACAACGACCAGGCTATAATAGCTCAACAAGATCTGGAAGATGAGTTAGATCCTTGGGTCGCCCCTCGCGTTACAGAAAGGAAATTTGACACAATTCTTAAGGAGCTTGATAAATCTGAGGAGATGGAAGAGGATGAAGAAAATGAAGTTACTTTAGATCAGGTCTTCGATCAAGCTGAGCAGCAAGGGTAGCAGCAACAAGATCCAGTCAATGACGATCAAGATAGTTAATCCTTTGTAATTTTTACTTTGATTTTGTAATGAACAAGTTCCATAACAATTTTTCACTTTATTCTTGTAATCAATGCCTTGGCCCAATTTGGGAGGCATTTAACTCATAACTTCGTTTGTACAAGTCCTGGCCCGCTTTTAGGGGACTTCTAATTTAATACTAGTTGATTGTTTGAATCATTCTACTTTGATCCATGTTTCTATTTATTTGCCAAATTAGATTAAGCATGTTTAAAGAACGAGGCTGACTTAAGTCTTCAATCGGACCTATTTAAGAACGAGGTCGACTTAGGACTTCAGTCGAGTCTATTTAAGGAACGAGGCTGACTTAAGTCTTCAGTCAGACATGTTTAAGAACGAGGTCAACTTAGGAATTTAGTCGAGTCTGTTTAAGGAACGAGGCTGACTTAAGTCTTCAGTTGGACCTGTTTAAGAACGAGGTCGACTTAGTACTTCAGTCGAGTCTGTTTAAGTAACGAGGCTGACTTAAGTCTTCAGTCGGACATGTTTAAGAACGAGGTTGACTTAGGACTTCAGTCGTGTCTGTTTTATAATTTGAGGTCAACCTAAGGGTCAAATCTGATTTAAGCAAAGTAAAAAGGTAACATTCTGTGAATAGAACTTCCATTTTATTGATGAAGTGGGTCGTTACATACAATGCTCAATCAGAATTAATATTTAACTTATTGGCTAGCATGCCACAGATGTTTTAGCTCATCACCGCCTGGATAGCCAATCATGTAGGTCCCTTCCTTAACAATTCGAGTCACGATGTAAGGTCCTTCCCATTTAGGAGATAACTTATTCTGTTCAGCCTTCCTTCATATTACCTCGATCTTCCTTAGCACGTAGTCCCCAACATTGAATGATCTTTTTTTGACCTTCTTGTCATGATAGCCTTTGGTTTTCTGTTTCTAGTTCACCATTCTAAGCTGAGCAGTCACCCATTTTTCTTCCGGTAGGTCCAAGTCGAGCAACCTGTTTGACTCATTCTGATTCTGATCAAACAAAGTCACCCTAGCTGTAGGAAATCGTAGCTCTGCAGGTGCCATAGCTTCTGACCCAAAAGTAAGGGCGAATGTGGTTTCCCCTGTGGGCCCCCTTGTGGTTGTGAGGACTGCCCAAAGAGGGGCAGTTCGTCCAACCATCTACCAGCTCGACCAATGAGGCCCTTACTTAGTGCTGATAAGACAAGTTTATTCGCTACCTCTGCCTGTTCGTTACCTTGGGGATATGCGACTGAAGACTTCTAATGCTTGACCCCCCAATCTGTTCATCCTGTTTTAAATGTTGTGGAAAATTGTAGCCCGTTATCTGATACGATTGAATGTGGCACCCCAAAATGACACCAAATATAGTCATGGATAAAGTTGATGGCATTTTCTTCCGTAATCTTGGCCAAGGGCTTTGCTTCAATCCACTTTTTGAAGTAGTCAATGTCTACGATCACATACTTGCAATTTCCAAGGGCGGGTGGGAAGGGACTAATTAAATCTACCCCCACATGTCGAACGGCCAAGCAGCGACCACAGATGTTTGTTCAGTAGTTGGGAGCTTAGGTAGTTTGGCATACCTCTGACACTTGTCACATTTCCTCATGAATTCATGAGCATCATCCCTCAGGTGAGGCCAATAGTATCCCAAGGTAAGTATTTTGTCTGCCGAAGTTCTGGCCCCCGGGTGTCTACCACATACCCCACAGTGTACCTCCTGTAAGAGTTGGGTGACCTCCATAGGATGAACGCACCTCAATAACGGTTTTTTGAAAGATCTTCTGAATAGTGCATCTCCATGTATGGTAAACCTTGGGGACTTCTTCTTGATCACTCTTGCTTTTTGCTCGTCAGATGATAGCTCACCTGTTTCTATGTAGACCTTCATCTCGTCAATCCAACACTTAGAGTTGTTGACTGAGCATAGAACCTGCACTCTTTCATATGCTGGATTCTCTAAGTATGAGATTGGTTCTCCACTTTGCTCGTCTGATGTGGCCAGTTTGGACAGTAGGTCGGCCAACTCATTATCTTCACGGCCTACCCGTTGTATTTCCCAAAATTCCAAGTCATAGACTAGACTCTTCACTAGCTCACAGTATTTGATTAAAATGGGATTGAGCACTTCATATTCTCCCTTAACTTGGTTCACTATCAATTGAGAGTCACAGTGAGCTACGATTTTGGTTGCCCCAAAACATCTGGTATACTTAACTTCTGTGATCAAGGCCTAAAATTCGGCCTGGTTATAGGAGGCCTGGAATTTGAACCTAAGAGCTTCTTCATAGACTTCACCCGTTTCGGGTTCGATCAAGACAATTCCAGCTCCACTGACGTTCTTAGTAGCAGACCCGTCTGATTAAACCTTCCAGCAATCATCGGGCAAACTGACTGCCTGCTGGTTCAACTGTTCTTTCCCTTTCACGCTCTCTTTTGGGGCACTCTTTTTGCTATTTTCTTTGGTGAACGTTAGCTCGACCAAAAAGTCTGCCAAAGGTTGAGCTTTCAAGGCCTTTCGAGGTCTGTACTCAATGTCAAATTTTGTTAGTTCGATGGACCAGTTGAGCAATTGACCTGAACTTTTCGGCTTGTGCAATATCTTCCTCAAAGGAGAATTTGTCAGCATGACAATGGGGTGAGCTGAGAAATACGCCCGTAATTTTCTAGCTGCAATCACCAAGGCATAGGCCACGTCTTAGCATTGTAGTATCTTCTTTCTACATCGGACAAAGCCTTGGTCACATAATAAATTGGCTTTTGAAGGCCGCTTTCCTCTCAGACCAAAACTGCAGCTATAGCTCGATCTCCGGCTGACAGATAGACGTACAGGCTCTCTCCTTGGACCGAGCTACTCAGCAATGGGGGAGAAGCGAGGTACTCATTAAGCTGTTAGAACGACGATGAACATTAGGTTTTCCATTCAAAGTTTTTTGTACCCCTAAAGGTTTTGAAGAAGTGGAGAGACCTTTATGTAGACTTAGCTATGAAGCGACCCAATGCTACCACCCTACCATTTAGTCGTTGTACCTCCTTGATGCACGTTGGTTCCTGCATCTCTACCAAAGCTTTTATCTTCTTCGAGTTAGCTTCAATAACCCTCTGAGATACCATAAATCCCATAAACTTGCCAGCTGCTACCCCGAATACACACTTGCTCGGATTCAGCTTCATGTCGTTTGCTCGCAGGTTGGCGAACGTTTCCCTTAGGTCGACCACATGACGAACAGCCTTGGTTTTGATGACCATGTCGTCGATGTAGGCCTCCATGTTTTGGCCAATCTAGGAAGCAAAGACCTTATTCACCATCCTTTGATAGGTAGCCCCAGCATTCTTCAGCCCAAAGGGCCTTTTTGTATAGCAGTATACCCCTCCAACAGCTTGGAAAGCAGTTTTTTCTATGTCATCCTCATGCATCCTGATTTGATGGTACCCCGAATACGCATCGAGGAAACTAAGGGTGGCATGTCCAGCTATCGAGTAAACCAGTTTATCGATCCTTGGAAGTGGATAGCTGTCTTTTGGGCAAGCTACATTCAGGTCGGTGAAGTTGACACACATTCTCCACTTGCCATTGGCTTTCTTTACCATCACTACATTAGCTAGTCAGGTAGTGTAGGAAGCCTCCTTGATAATACCTGAACTAAGGAGTTTGTTTACCTCTTTTTTGATGGCAATTACCTTGTCTGCATGAAAGATTCTTAGTCGCTGGCTTTTGAATTTGATGGCGGGGTTGACCTCCAAATGATGTACAGCGACCTCCTCTTTGATTCCCCTTATGTCTTCTACCTGCCAAGCAAAGACGTCAACACTTTCCTTCAACAAGCCAATTATCTCCGATCTCCCCTCTGGTGACAGCTATCTCCCTATTCTGATGAGCTGCTCGGGGTAGGAAGGATTAGCTACTATTTCATCCAGCTCGTTAACAGGTTCCAACTCTGGGTCATCTCTGAACAGTAGGGTTTCGATGATAATCTCTCTAGCCCTTCTCCTTTCTTTAGCTCCCAAGTGTGGAGCTTCTGCCTCAATCATGCCATCTAGATCGATAGCAATTTCCCCACTGGTGGCCCCCGAGTTATGGCTGACTTGAAGGCTTAGGTCGCCAACGACGATCTGTTCGACCATAACTACATCTGTTGTGACCCCAGTGATTTCAGAGAGACGTGTTGGCTCAGTCATGATGTGGTCATGTGAGGAATTGGTCGTCTCTTCAACACACCGGATCGTGGATAGTCTGGAAGTGATGGTGACCAATTTGGTGAGCTTCCATCTCGCCTCTGGAGTATCAATTTCTAGCTCTCTCTTCTTTTTGGATCGTAGGACATGATCCAGGAATTCTCTGGTCGTGCCAAGTACGCACCCCACTCCCAACATGGTGGGAAACTTAAATCTCTGGTGTGGAATTGAAGGAACCATTCCTAGTGCGACCTACCCAGATATACCCAAGGTAGCACGGTAATCACTAATGACATCAATGACAATAAATGTTACCTTGGCCACTGTCCTCAAAGGATGTTGTCCAATATTAACCTCCAGTTTGATCTGCCCCTTGGCATCAACTCGGTAATTGGTGAAGCCTTCCAGTCGACCTGCGTAAGGTGACAATCTGACATCTGTCAGTCCAATATCCAAGAAGGTCTTGTAGTAAAGGATATCTTTGCAGGCCCCCGTGCCAACCAATATTCTACTCGATGTGCAGTCATCGATCAACCATGGAATCACCAAAATTTGTGCCCTAGCAGTCATGCTGGTAGCCAGCTCGTAGGGATAGAAACTGATCACCTCATCTCTATACAGCTCCTTGGAGGCATGTAGGGAGCTTTGTTAAGTTGAAAATTTTTATGTTTTAGGGCGGTGTTGCTTGTCTCTTCAGCGATCACCCCCAAAGTTATCCTAGGTTGCCTCGGCTCCGGCACCCCTCTTTCAGGTCGATCTCCACCAGCAAAATGATCTCCCTTAACAAACCTGTCTAACCTTCCTTCATTCACCCACTTCTGGATGAACCTCTTCAGACTCATGCACTCTTCTACGATGTGCCCAGTGTCCTTGTGGTACTCGCAGTACCTGCTGTTGTCCCTTCTGAATTTATTCTGGGAATACATTGAGGCTGGGGGGCCTAGGTCGACTGTGTTCATAATCTCAGTCCGACTCACTGTAAGTGGGGTAAAGCTTTCGGGGACCCTTTCTGTCTCCCTAGTCCTATTATTCCCTTTATTATCATTGTTTTTTGCCGGTCCCCCTTTCGTCGACTCGCCAGCTTCAGAATGCTTTGAGCCCTTGTCTTTCTTTCTTTCCTTTCTCTCCACATCCACGGCCACATCTTAGGCCCTCTCGAATAGTTCTTTCCTTGTGGTCGCCCTCCTAACCTGGAGCTCGTAGTCCAAATCAATAGAGGACACTCCATTTCTGAAACAATTTATGACCTCCCTATCTGTGAGGTCTTCCTCAAGCTGGTCGACCAACTCCTTGAACCGTGCAAAATAACTCATGTTACTTTCTGTCTTACCTTGAGTCAAATTGTTTAGGTCAGTGATCATCTTCTTACGGGCCCCATCCATAGAGAATCTATCCAAGAATTTTTTCCTCATATACTCCCATGAGGTGATGCAGCCAGTAGTCAGGCCATGAAACCAAGTTAGTGCTGCACCTGTGAAGGTGCTGGTGAGTGTCTTGCACAGTATGTCGTCCTCAGAGGAGACCAAGCACATTGTGGCCTCGAAGTGCTACATATGATTCAAGGCATTGGTCGCTCCTGAATACTTGTCTAATGTGGGCAATTTGAAACCCACGGGAGGCCTTTGGTCAAGCAAATCCTGGGACAACAGCCGAATAGTACTCTAGTTTTGTTCGACTTTCCCATCAGTTTCCTTCCTATCCGCCTCCATGTTATCCAACCTTCTTTTCAAATTGAGAAGCTCCCTAGCATCCCGGTCGCTTCTTTGACGGGAGACAGAGTTAGACTTTTGTCTCTCTTCCATGTGTGGCTCTCTTCTAGAGATGGTTCGCTGTCATTTATTCCATGGGGGTGTCACCTCTCTCCTTTCCCGACAGGACAGCGACCTTTCTCCCCTTGAGGGCAACCTACGTCGAGCCCTATCAGTTTCGAGCCGCCTCCTCTGAGCTGAGTCAGCTTTTTTTCCCTCTGCTGGTTGAGCCTATCCCTTAGGTCATCAGTCGTGTCTATGGAAATATGGGAGGGAGGAGGCATCTCGATCCTCGGTTGTTCACCAGACGGTCTAGGACTTCCGTTAGTCCGTCTGTGGGAAGTGATAGATGGAGCTACTCTCTGTGATCTCCTATCATCCTTGTTGGGAGACTCAGGCATCTCCAGTAGCTTGTCTTGCACATTGAGCAAGCTTTGCAGTATCCTAGCCCGCTCCAACAGGATATCCTTCCTACTGGGGTGAGTAGTTGAGGGACCTGGAATGTCACCTGCAACTGTTCGACCCACTTGGATCCTCTTAACTGACTGGTTCGTCCCCTAATTAGGCATAGTCCTTTTCTGCCTTCTGCCATCTTGCAGACCCTCACCATCAGCCACACTATTAGAACGAGTGGCCCTCCTAGGGGGATTGCCTGGTGGGGGAGGAGGAAAATTTGCAGTTCTATTTCCAGTGTCTGCCTCGATGTTCCTTACTGTCTTACTTAGTATTGGATCACTGGAAGAAGTTGCGGTGCGTTCATTGGAAACCATATTTGTGGTTTGATTAGGATTTCAAGGTCTAGCATATATAGTTCCCGGCAATGGAACCAAACTGATGATGCAGGAAACGATCTAGATCAGCCTTAGTCCAGTAATTAGGTTGATCTCCAGCTAATAGACCTGAAACCACGAACACACGACTAGCCGGGTTGGCCTCCGGATAAGACCCTCCGGCGTGATAATGAGATAATGTGTATTAGGCTTATAAACTCAATTTAATAACGTAATTACTCAAATAGCAAATAAGACATTACCCGTTCACATTGGATGATGTAGGGTATTTATAGCGTTGATGTAGGATCACGTTGAATCCCTAGGATCACGGAGATAATCTTGATGTAACTGTCTCCGAGAAAGTAGGAGGCAGTTACAAATAGCGACGTGGGTTGGCGCACGTGTTGGTAGGTCGAGGTCGACTGAATTGTCAAGGATGACCTAACTTTGTGACTTGGTTTGATATGAATTGCACAAGTATATGATCGTATATCGGACGAAGCTAGGACAGGACCAAGGATGGTCGGACAATGAACTAGGTCGACTGATCGATGCTGAGCTGTTGGCAATGTAGCAATTGGGCCGGTCCATTCAATAATAGAGTAGATTGGTAACTAAAATGTTGGGCTTCATTAGTTGGGCCTGGCCCGTCACTTTTATTCCGTTCAGTTGGAGTTATTATTGCACATATTAGTCAAATGTTTGGCAGGGAAATTACCTATAATAAGGCATGGTGTGGAAAGCAGAAGGGTATTGCAGAGGTTTTTGGAGATTGGGAGAAATCTTATATAAGGCTACCCCGCGTTCTAGCAGTCATCCAAAAATATAACCCCGAAACAATTGTTGAGTATACTCATCCTTCTCCTCCTACCGGTGAATTACACATGTTTCAACGGATGTTATGGGCATTTGGGCCTTGCATTAAAGCTTTCTCTCAGTGTCGGCCTGTCATTTTTGTTGAGGGAACATTCATTCATGATAGATATAAAGGGGTAATACTGATTGCCATGGGTGTTGACGCCCAATACAGTATACTTCCTATTGCATTTGATGTTGCTGAAAAAGAGGACTGGGCGAACTAGCGTTGGTTTTTATATCTTCTTTGCAGACATATTATAAAGAGTCGTGAAATATGCTTGATATCTTACCGTTACATCATTTTTAGACTATAGCAGAAGATACATGGTGGCCAAATATGCATCATCGATATTGATTGAGACATATGTGAGCAAATTTCTTGGATAAGAATAGAGGGGAAGGCTTTAAGTATCTGTTTTGCAGAGCGAGTAAAGCAAGTAAATATAGAAAATTGAAATATAACTTAGAGAGTGTTCGTTCAATTAACCTTGAGGCAATTGCATGGTTTCTGAATTTAGATGCTAGAAAATGGATATTGGCATACGATGGTGGTTACAGATATGGCATTATAATGTTTGAGGTTTTCAATGGTGTCAAGAAGGGAGCCCGTGGGATGCCAATAACAGCAATTGTTGAAACTGTCTTTTACCGTTGTGTGGAGTACTTTCAAGTAAGGCATGGGTTTTCACTTATTGCCTTAGGAGGTAATCCTGATAACCCAAACATCAATTATCTACACCAATTCAGCCAGAAATTTCATTACCAATACTTGAATAATAGCGAGAAAGGTATGACACATCAGGTTAGGAGGTTCAACACTCATGAGATGGGGTTGTATCAAGTGACAACCGCATGTTGGGGTGATAAAGTTGGAAATATCCAAATTGTCCGATTTAATGAGCGTACCTGCATATGTGCTAAATGGGTTGCTTATCACATGCCTTGTTCCCATCTTCTTGCATGTTGCCAAGCACAACATCTTGACGGTCGTTCTTTCGTTTCTCCATTTTACACTATTAGGGAATACTACAAGACATGGAAGGGAACATTTGAACCAATCCACCATGAGAACTATTGGGATGTGGATGGTTTGGTGCCACGTTTTTTCCCTAATCCCCACCTTCGACGTTCTGCGAATTTCGGATGGCCTAGATCAAGACGCTTTCAAAACTGTATGGAATTTCAATCAGATAAACGAAAGACTCAGATTTCATCGTGCAAACAAGAAGGTTACAATCGTCGTAGATGCCTAAACAATAGGGAGTAGAATGTTTTTTCATGTAAATTATATTTGAGTTGTTAGAATTAATTTGTATTTCATTTGGATTTAAATTATGTAGAATGTTTTTCCCTATTCAGTTTTTGTTGTTTTACTTACAGTTTGTGTTGTTTTTTTGTTTTTAAATTGTGTTGGTTTTGATTTTTTTTTTTTACAGATTGTGTTTAGTTTCTGTTTCAGGTGGGATTACAGTTGTTTGCTACTAATGTGTTGTTCACTGGAGGTGAACTCACAACATGGTGTAGCGAGTTTGGTGAAATCGCTACACCATGTAGCGAGTTCACCTCCAGTAAACAACACATCAGTATCAAACTGCTGTAATCCCACCTGCACACAAAAATACCATTCAACAAACATCCCAACCTGTTTCTCAAGACTCAAAACAATATACCAAAGTTTTTCACTTATAAGCAACTAAATAAAATCCATACAACAAACATCCAAAAAATTAAATGTAAATTTTTTGGTACAACTAATAAAACAAAGTTTTGTTACATCTAAATAAAAACAAAGTTTCACTTATTTCTCCTCTCATACTTTCTATCATAGGCAGCCGGGGTGAACTTCTTTGTCGAATGCCGCTCTCGAGACCCTCTTATAATCAATTCCTCCCGTTGAGCTGGTGTAAGACGTACAACACTGGATAAAGTCGCAGACGGATTAGAGAAGGGTGGAATATCCGCTCGTGAGGATGATAAAGGAACCCTAAAAACACTTCCCGAATTTATCGGCGTGTGAAAAATCATAGGTGGATGGTCAACAAAATCATCATCATCATTATTAACCCCACTGACCTAACTTGGTGGCATCGAGTCGTAGCGAGGGTAAACACCTGAATAAGCCCCCTCCTCAACCTCATACCTCATCCTCTCCTCTGCCTCCTACACCTGAGTAGCTCCCCACTGTGAAGGAAAATTAAAGAGTCCATCGTGCTGAGTCTCGGGCTCTGGCTCATCTGCCTTTTCATGAAAGTCCATTTGTGGATGTAGTTGTGGTTATAGTTGTGCACGACGTCTAACACGAAGATGTCGAGGTTTGACCCCCTATACGCGATCTACTGTTATTGGAGGTATTGCAGCCTCAAGTCGTTGCTGATCCCTGATACGTGTGACCGTATATCTAATCAACCTCCACATCTCAGCTTGTTACGAACACGACATTTGATGCTCCTCCTCGTTTGTTGATATGCATACGTTGTAGGTTTTGCACCTGCTTTTATAGCAAAAATAATAAGAATGAGACATCAGTAAATATATTGAAGTTTTTTAAAAAAAAAAATAGAAAAAATAAGACATAATGTTAATACTTATCATGCCCTCTAGGAAAGGGGCAACCGACCGATATCCAGTGTCCTTTATATGAATTGGGTTCTGCAAAAATATGCACATTATACTCCAAAACCATATCATATATAGATCAATGTAATGAGTAACGTGAAAGTCTGAGACCCCCACAACCACTAGGTTCCGCCGGTGTCCCCAAAGTGCAATGTATTGCTGATAGCGATCACTCTGAATCACAAGATTATTTCCACGCCGATCAACTATGTGCAAGTCCTTCCCTGTGTCGCAAGGTTCCGGGATCCCCTGCACTGCACCATGCCAAACTGCTTCAAAACACGATTCGACAAATGTTACTATATCCTCTCAAAACATATCAAAGGCACCTGCGACATCCATACGGCCTGTCCCTGATAGCACTGGGCCGAAGCTTACTGATCTCTATAAGGCTGCCACACAAACTGATCATCCATGGGTTTGGCCAGCTGATCACGATAGTCTCGCAGGTTATGGGCAGTAACCTACTTGAGATACAATGATCTGATCCAACTGAAATTTCATAAAAAGAATAATTATAAGAAACAGTTGAAAAAAAATATAACGACGAGAAAATAAAGTATGATATATGTATACCTGCATCCCAGTGGTATGTCACCTTGTGTCGGATCAGTATTTCGCCTTCGAATTCCATGTTGCACACATAGCAACCGCTCCCATGCCCAAATCTATATCAACAAAATCTATATCAAATACTATAAATAATACCGATAATTTGAAATCAAACTTAAACTCAACAACATAATGCACATTAAAATGAGATAATCATACTTGTAAAATGTTGAGAAATTCACGGCATTGGCTCGTGTGAGGGTTAGTCGCACTACAAAGCTCTCGATATAGAAAAGTCAGCGAAGCACTACCCCAACTGTACATCCAGATCCTCGTAATCTCTCGAATCATTGGCAGATAATACAACTTGACCTTGTTGTTTGTACGATCAGGAATCACCGTATACCCCATTCTAGCATGATATAAGCCCGTGTATACATATCAACAATGTCTTCGGGGGTATCATCAGCGAGGTCATGGAAATGTGGAAACTGGCTCGTAATCCACCTTAGCTTCAGACTACTCCCATCAATATCTCTGGTAGATGGAACATTCCCTAAAAGATCGTTACATAATACCCGCCAGTCTGGAAGTGGTGCGATGTCAGCATCAGTAACAGCATCCCCATCAATGGGCAACCCGAAAATCATGCCGATATCATATAGGGTAATAGTCATCTCACCAACTGGGAGGTGGAATGAATGGGTCTTCGGACTCCATCTTTATGCCTCCAGCAACCCGTAATCATTCTGAATCCTCCCAATATAATGTACACCCAAAAATCCACTCTCGCCTAACCTCGAGAGTATCCTCAGAGCTAGTATATCCGGCAAGGAGGCACCACGACGAAATGAAAGCGGACTAGCAAGCTGCTGTCCAGCCTAAATATAATGAGCTCTGTGGTCCTCATGTGACGTCAAAACAGAGTTATCGAAATGCACAAGATCAATGAAGGTGTCTATCTTTTTCAAAAAAAAAACCCATTTCAATATCAAATAAATAAATATATAAAAATAGAGAATTTGAAACATTAATAACAAATACTTTTAAATGAAATAACAAATATGCTAACATATTACTTCTAAAACTCTTAATTTTTTCAAGCAAAAAAAAGAACAACAATGTCAATATATTTTCACACATATTTCATAACACAATCAATCAAATTATATCACTTTACCAACAATTGAGTTCAAAATGTCATTTTTAGTCTATTTCAATAACAACACTAATATTAAAGAAAAACAAATTCTAATGATTTCAATATATTCAAACCCATTGAAAACACAATTAGCCAAGTGAGCCCACAAATTGAGTTCAGAACCCCAAATTTTCAAAATGTACAACTACCCTAGTTTTTTAATAAACCTATTTTTCAAGAAAATAATTACCCAAATCAAAGCAAAACCATCACAAAATAAAGAAGGAAAAGTTTGAATGTAAACTTACAATACGAAATTTGGGGGATAAAACGCTTGAATTTGATGGAGATGGCAAGGGCAATAATTCTCCTTCTCCCTTCTACTCGACACTTAGGTTTTTGGGGTTGTGTTTCACAGTCTGTAACCCGGTAGAGGGGTAGTCTGATTTTTTAAAACTCGTTACATCATGTAGCGAGTTCCTTGTACGAGTGAATTCGCTACATGGTGTAGCAAGTTCGTTAATTACAGTTAGTTTTAATTACGCCAATTCCCTAATACATGGTTTTACTAAACTCGATATTTGGTGTATCGAGTTTAAATGGTCATATTTTTAAACTCGCTAAATCAAGTAGCGAGTTTCAAAAATAGGTCATTTCGGAAAATACTTTCAAATGTGAGTTATTTTGTGATTTTTCATTTAAAAAAGGAATTATTTCATAAAAAAATCATGTTAAGATTAGTCTTATCTTTTGAACAATAATATGTTTTCATAAATTTTTCAATATATCGTGAGGATTTATGAGTTTTTCATTTGCTTTAAAGTACCTAGGATCCATGCCCCAACATAATTCACCACCTAAAGTCAGATGTGATCAAAAATCGAACCGAATCGGCTAATCGATCGGTTTTTAACCGGTCAAAACCGTCATCAAACCGGTCAACGCGGTTAACCGGACCGATTAAATCAAAACCGGATTTTACAAGGTTCGGTTAAGGTTGCTATTTTTGAAAACCGGTCAACCGGCGATTTAACCGGCGGTTAAATCGCCGGTTAACCGGCTAAACCGACAAGTTCCAACGGTCATATGACCGTTGTGGCCGCCAACGGCTACTTCCTGCCTGGCCTGCCTGCCGCCTGGCCAATCCGACCGGCTGTCCCCCCCCCCTTGGCCCCTTTCCAATTCCCAGCCCAGTTAGTAACTGCTGTAACAAAAAAAAAATCATTAAAATTTAAAACTAACTATAAATATCACCTCCCTCCTCCCATTTTATTTTCACATTATTTCTCTCTACTCTTTCTCTTCTACTCTCAAATATTCACATATTCTCTTACTCTCATCCAATTTTCAGTTAAATATTATCCCATTTTCAGTTAGTTTTCTAACGAAATTAGTGTTTTTCTTCATTTTCATCCATTTTTAAGCTCCATTTTATTTTCAAACTTCATTTTATCTTACACAAATACCTAGAAATCAAAGAAGAAGCAATTTAGGCAAGTCACATGATGGTTCTTCCTCCCCCAACGATGATTTTAATTATCAAAATCCAAATACTACCCAACAAAGTGAGGAAGAAGAATCTTTTGAAATTGAAAGTGATGGTAGTAGGAGGGGTAGGGGGTCGAGCTACTAGGGGAGGTGGTCGGGTCGGAGACAACCTAGAGAAAGAGAGCCTACATCCGATACTTTCGCCATCCATTTCACGAAAAGAAAAATTACTCCCGATGATGATTATAATCTTCGAGCATTTTGCAACTATTGTTCCACGTCTTACTCATTCAAAAGAGGCGGAGGACGTGGGACACTCAACGGGCATACGGCGTCAAAACATCCCGAGAAACTTGGCATTTCCACTACCCAAACTCAATTACAATAACAACATAGCTCGGGTTCGGATGCACAAGGTTCGTCTTCCGTCCTTTTTAAATTTGATAAGTGAATTTATAGGGATGAACTAGCCAAATTAGTTTGCGTTAAATGCCTTCCTTTTAATTTTGCGGATGACGATTTTTATGGAAATTTTCCTCGACTTTCTTTAAATCCTGCCGCCACGAGAGTACCACGTACGAATCTCGTACGTGATATTACTAGAGTGGTGAAAAAATATAAAAAAAGATTTAATTGGTGTTTTATAAAATTTAGAAAATAAAGTTTCAATTTGTGATGATGGTTGCAGTGATCATTGGCAAGGAAATACTTATTTGGGCGTTACTTGTCATTGGATAGATAATTCGTGGACTATCCAAAAAAGATTAATTGCTTACAAAAATTTTGAGCCACCGCATTCCGCGGAAAATATTTGTGCAAAATTACTTGAGATTTTTGTTAAGTATGGTATTTTAAATAAAATATTACTATTTCATTTGACAACGTAAGTGCTAATACGGCTAGTTTACCCGACTTAATTACCATTTGTCAACCCTCACTTGGGGGTAAGTTTTTTCATATTAGATGTTTATGTCATATTATTAACTTATGTGTTAGAGATGGTTTGGATGCATTAGAGGTTTTTGTTAAGCCAATTGGACAATTTATTCAATTTATTTCTAAAAAAAATCTAATACAAAAAAATGGATAAGATTTTTAAGAAGTAAAGGTGTGGCGGACAAGTATTTTACTTACGATGTTTCAACTAGGTGGAATTTCACCTACAAAATGTTAACCGATGATTTTGCTTATAAAGATCTCCTAATGCAATTTTTTATGTCAATTGGCTATAATAAACCTCTACTTGTTTATTAATGGAATGCATGCACTAATTTATGTGAATTGTTAAAGATTTTCAATATCGCTACTTTGACTTTTTCGGGAGTTTATTATCCAACTTCCATTTTGGTGCTTGAGCATTGTGTTGCAATTGTTACTTGTTTTGACAATTTAAGACAATGCCCTGTTTTAAAAGAATGCATTGTTTTCATGAGACAAAAGTGGCTTAAATATTTTGACACTATTTCGTCTCTCTTCTTGGTTGCAAAATTATTAGATCCCCGAGTTAAATTAGATAATTTAGAGTGCATTATAACTTATTATTATTTGAAGTTATATCCCGATGATGACGGTGATATTGAACTTCCGTCAATCATTGTTCAAAATACAAAAAATGATTTGATTAACCTTTTTAATGATTATAATGCCTTATATGTAAACACTTCTCGAAGCCAACAACATGAAGATGTTTTCTCTACTTCTCAACAAAGTTTTACTAGTGGAGATTCATATAGTTTTTTTGCAAATTTGTATAGTAAAAAACGTGGTCCTTCTCGAGGTTCATCTTCATCATCATCAAACATTCCCATGGAGTTAGAAACATACTTCATTACCAACTTTGAATTAAATCAAGACCCAAATTCAAATGAATTTGATGTTTTGCAATGGTGGTCAAGAAGAAAAGAAATTTATCCTATCCTTTCAATAGTTGCGAAAGAAGTCTTAGCCTCTCCCGCTTCAACGGTGGCGGTTGAATCGGCATTTAGCGTTGGATAAATGTTTTGGATGAAAGACGTTCCCAACTAACTAGTGAAAACTTGAAACATCAACTCTTACTTGGAGATTGGGTTAGAGCGGAAAAAAGACAACAAGACTTACCTTATGAAGAGGATCTTTTATCATCGGATCCAAAATATCAATACGATGTCGAGGACTCCACGAAAAGTAGTGATGAATGAATGATGTTTTAGATTAGTTTAGACTTTAGATTAGGTTTATTTTTATTTAATTGTAATAGTTAGGTTGAGGTAAAAGCTCCTAAATGTCCCCTTCTTATTTATAAAAGGGTAAGGTTGGTTGTCCCCCTCATTGTAATTTTATTTTAATCAATAACATTTAAGTGTACCGTCCCTTTTTTCTTTTATTTACTTTCGTTTCTTTTTAAAAAATTAAGTTTTATTTCTTTCAAAATTCATAACTTTTTTTATATAACTTTTTACCAAAAATGTATGTAGTAAATAAAAGTCTAAAATAGTCTTCTTTATTCAAAAAAAAATTGAAAAAAAAAAAAAAGTTAAAAAACAGTATAAAAATTAACAGAAATTATTAAAAAGTTAACTGTTTATTCAAAAAACTGTTAAAAAGTTAACTTTTTTATTCAAAAACTGTTAAAAAATTAACTTTTTTCGTAACTGTTTTTAATTCTGTTAAAAAAATTCTTTTAAAAACCTAATTTGAAAAATAAAAGAAAAAAAAAGTTAAGTTTTATTTCTTTCAAAATTCATAACTTTTTTTATATAACTTTTTTAAAAAAATGTATGTAGTAAACAAAAGTCTAAAATAATCTTATTTATTCAAAAAAAAAATTGAAAAAAAAAGTTAAAAAATAGTATAAAACTTAACAGAAACTGTTAAAAAGTTAACTGTTTTTTTCAAAAAAACTGTTAAAAAGTTAATTTTTTTATTCAAAAACTGTTAGAAAATTAACTTTTTTCATAACTGTTTTTAATTCTGTTAAAATTTTCTTTTAAAAACCTAATTTGAAAAAGAAAAAAAAATAAAAAACGGTTAGCCGATTAACTGGAAAACCGATATAACCGATAAACCGAAAAATTATAACCGACTAAGTTGGTTAACCGATTCGATTTCGATTGAAATTTTTGGAGATTGAAACCGCCGATTCAATAATCGTTAATCGAACCGGACACATCTACCTACCTAAGGTCCTAAAGTGCTTGTTTCTTGTGATCCACTACTGTTTGGGTAGCAAATCATATGATTACGCTACATGTTTAAGGGGGGCGGATTTACTAAACAGTGAAAAGGGCAATTGCCCCCTTTAAAAAAGAATCTTGCCAAAAACTCACAAAAAACGCGTTTTTTCTAAAGCTTAGAAAAAACGTGTTTTTAAAATTTTTTTAGAAGACGTGCCCTTCTCTTCGCCCCGACATCTGCGGCCTCAACAGACATCGCCGATACCCTCCTTTTCGAATTCGGCTCCCTCTGCATCTCCATCTCCAACATCCCACTTGCCCCGTCGCCAAACTTTGTGCCTCCAACCCCATATCCGATCAATTTTATATTGAAGTTGGAATTAGAGCTTCAATGGTAGAGGAATAGATGTTTATCTAACCCACGTCGGATGGGGTTTCAATGTTTCACATTATCATACTTGAATAAAGTTTGATGGGTTAACCCTTCCTATTTCAATCTCGAAAATAAATCTGGCAATCAATTTTTAATTACTGAAAAATCGCTGCTATTGATCGCACCGACTACCCGTCGTGGCAACCGGGATACGCTTACGGAAACTCCAATTTCACCATGGATTTTTTGTCCTGCTTTGTAAGGTTAACGGTGATTGATTTTGGGTGGATTTAATGTGCCAGTGTTAGGGATTTGATGTGCCAGTTCTAGGGATTTGATGTGCCATTGTATGTGTTTTTGAGTGCCAGTGCAAGTGTTTTTAGTGTCAGTGCATGTGGGAATTTGAGTGCCAGTGTATGCATTTTTGAGTGCCAGTGTATGTGTTTTCAAATGCCAGTCCATGTATTTTCAAATGCCAGTGCTTGTGTTCTTGAGAGCCAACAAAAATGATTACCAGTTTTTTTGAATGCCAGTGTATGTGTTTTTGAGTGCCCGTGTATGTGTATTTGAATGCCAGTCCATGTGTTTTTGAATGCCAGTGCTTGTGTTTTGAGAGCCAGTTCATGTATATAAAAGTGCCCGTGTAAAAACTGGCACTTTGTTAAACTGATACTGGCACTTTTTTCACTGGCACTTTGTTACACATGTACTGGCACTTTGTCACACTGGCATTTTGTTTAACTGGAACTGGCATAAACGGGAAAACACAAAAACACGTTTTTTCTAATGTCAGAAAAAACGCGTTTTTCATAAGACACACTCAAGAATCTTTGTTTAACTTGTGTAATATTTTTATAATTTGGAGATATTAATGCAATAAATTTAAACTTGCTTTTCTTTATGGGAAAAAATGATTTTTTTCCTCCTTTTACTTATTGAAAATATTTTTGTTTCCCTTTTAAAAAAAATTAGGTTTTAAATTATTAATTAGCACACCCCATAGTAGGCCTGACAATATCGATAAGATTAACGTATCTAACCGACCCAATCCGACCAGTTTAACTCGCGAACACAAATAACCAGAATTAAGAAATGTAAGGTATTCAGACTAAAAAAATAAACGTGTCAATTTGTCTCAACCTATCAAGCTGACTTGTTTTGACTAGACATATTCAACTCGTTAACTTTAAGTGAATTATAACGGATCGATCCGTTTTAATCAGAAAAGAATCTATCACAAGAACGAAGAGGTGGGGAAACGATGAGCTGAAAGATTCTTATTCACAAAGGACTCTAAAGAATCTCCCCAACATGACACTGCGCCACCTCAGGATAATCCATAAAGTTGATTTCTTCTCCCCTCTAAAGAATAAAGCTTTACCATCCAGGTTTGAACACCACTTTTTAGCCTTCCATTGAATTGTTTTCTATTGAAAGTATGAAAAAGAAAAGGAAATAAAAAAAAAAAAAAAAAAGTTAAAGTAAACTTGTATTGCAAAATTGGAATCCTTTACAAATACATGATGAGTAGTATATATTAATATTACCTCCTCAATGTTTATGGTTATTAAGAAAATAATTTTTAAAATGTTTACTATTTATTAAATTCATTAGTAAAAGATGTATAAATATTATTTCTATTGGCTTCCTATTTTAGAAATTTTGTAAATATATAATGAAATGGGTAAATGTTTTGGTAAAATTATTTAAGGACAAAGTTTTTAAAGAAAATGAATACTCATTTTGTGACAAAATCTTCTAAAAACAGATATTCAGGAACAAGACACATTTTGGGCGTACAATAATAAGAAAAAAATTCAAAATAGAAATAGGATATACTCCCTCCGTCCAATTACATACTTCATACTTTCTATTTTGAGCGTCCAATTACATACTTCACACTTTGTCTCCTACATTATTTTAATACTCACAACACCATTATAATTTACTATTCCCTCCACTCATTCTCTTTCCTATTTTACTTTTACACTCACAACATTATATCATTATTTTTTTTCTTAATCCACGCGTGAACAGTAACCATGAAATATGTACTTGAAAGGAGGGAATATTTGTTACATTTACAACAATTACCTAATTATCATGATTTTGATGGCCTAACAAGTGGCCTTTTGAACTCCATTCATATTTTGGTTTGTGAAATGCGTATATAGAATTGATTGAAATGCGATTGAAGCCTTCAAATTCTGTCAGCCTTGAAGTTATAAGAGATAATGTGAAGTGATTGTGTGATATTTTGCTTAAAGTAGACCACAAGATGCTTCAATTTCCTCTTTTTATCTTTTCACCTTTTAATATTTTTTTCTCTGGCATGACTTCATATTATTCAACACTAACACCCCCGTGCGATGCACGGCGTGATCAAGATTTTTAATTAATTAATATTTAATATATAAAATATTATGTTTTAAATCAAAAAAATATCAATTAAATAAGTAAACGAATATGATTAATATTTATTTGTAAATAATAATTATTAAAAGAATTAAAATAAAATGTACTATTTCCTAGTGTAACACCCGTGCGATACACGGAAAGTTGCTTATACTAAAAAAAAAGGATATTGAAATAAAATAAATAAAATAAGATGTTTTTATAAACTGTGGAAACCCCCTTACCACTTACTACAGTGTCAATACAAACATACATGATTATCATTATTATATATAAATAACCACGTAATGTCAACCTAAGAACCTTATTTTGAATGGAGGGAGAATAATTATGGATGAAAAGGAAAAAAAAATCCACATATAAAAAAATTTTCATTATCACGGAAAAATAATTAATCTTTATTTTATTAATGAATGGTAAAATTTTCATTTTCTTCCTAACCTACCCACCTACACATCCACCACACAACAAAACGGACCATACCACCCCCAAAAGTACACACCTTTTTCCCCCTACTTTAGTTATACATTATTTCATTATTTTTTATGATAAGCAGAAGAAAATTGTCATACACAAATTAAAAATTTAATTGAATTGGCCTTGATATATAAATAGCACAATTTGAATATAAACAATTAAAATAAAATTATTTGGAGAAGTCAGCTAAAAAAATAAACCATGATAAGGCCCACTAATTTTTTTAGGGTTTCAAATATATTCAATAAAAACGTCCATTGAAACGCTCCTTTTTTCTTTAAAAAAATGAATAGCAAAAAGGTTTCAAATTTTTTTTTATTTTAAATCAACATTTTCATTATCCCAAGAAAACAAAGTAAAAAACGCAATGCTAATGCGACCAAAAAGTTTACAAAATAATAAATATAAAATGAGGTGACGATATTTTACTAAACATATTTTTATAACTTTATCGTTTCTCATGTAAAAATGGCAAAATAATAATAATAAACGTCCACAAATGATTTGCAATCATGAAATAATTTACAAATATATATTACCAATTAAAAAAAAAGACATGATCCAAAAAAAAATACATTAAAAGTTTGTCTATTATATATAAAAAGGGGACAAAATTAATGTTTGATTAGCTACTAAATTGTTTGATGTATCGAACTAAAATAAACCTAATAACCATATTACCCCTTTCAACTCATCATTCTATACCCACAACTTTTTTTTATTTTATATTATTTATTTTTTTGATTAGTAAAATTATTATTATTATCATTTATAATTAAAAAAATACTTTACACTTAATTAATTTTCACTATCCCAAGAAAAAAAAAAGTAAAAAGGGCAATGCTAATGCGACAAAGAAGTTAACAAAATAATAATAAAAATATATAATCAATTAAAAAAATATACATGTTAAAAAAAATACATTACATTTTCGTCTATTATATATAAAAAGGGAACATAATTAATGTTGGATTAGCTACTAAATTGTTTGATGTATCGAACTAAAATAAACTTAATAACCATAATACCCCTTTCAACTCATCATTCTATACCCACCACTTTTTTTTTGATTTTATATTATTTATTTTTATGATTAGTAAAATTATTATTATTATCATTTATAATTAAAAAAATACTTCACACTTAATTAATTTTCACAAAAAAAATATTGAGAAATTCCAAAAGGAAAATTAAGAAAGGGTAATTAAGAAATTTATATTTTAAAAAGAAGGGTTTTTTTTTCTGTGTCAAAATCAAACGAAAATAGACTCTATTTATTGAGAAAAAAAATTAATAATTTTTGTGTAATTTTTTTTTTTAAAAAAATTTATTTATTATGAAATAATTTAGGTAAAAAAAAAGGGAGAAATTTTCATTTAAAAAAGAGGTTTTTTTTGTCCAAATCAAATGAAAATAGACTCTATTTATAGAGAAAAAAAAATTATGAATTTTGGTGTAATTTTTTTTTAAAAAAATTAATTTATTATAAAATAATTGAGGTCAAAAAAACGGGTGAAAAATAAAAAAAACTGGAAAAAAAACCAGCCAATCAGAAGCCACCACGTGGCAAGTTAAAAAAAAAAAAAAAATTGCTCGCGGTCACGCGCCTCTGTCGGCGCGTGAACCGCACGCGCCAAATTCCACCCATTCCGAGCATACCACGTGTCATTTTCGCTGATTATCTTCAACATTGCCACGCTGTGAAATGTCTATTTTGCCCCTGATTTGGGCGGGCTTTTTTCACTATCCTCTTGTTATATATATAGAGATAACGGCCGATAATAAAAAAATGATCTTGTTATATTGATTTTTATAATAAACAAATAGTCTCATTCTTTACTATGCAGCCTAATCTGGATGAATGCATCATAAACTCTAGTTTTTGTAGCCCATTTCAATTGATTAATTCAAAGCGTTTTGAGAGTAGAGGTGGCAAATTATAGAATTTTTTCTCAAATAATCACTTTTTACTTTTTTATTTACCAAAATGACTTACTGTTCAAACTATTGCTCAGAATATTCATTTTTTTGAAAATCGCTACACCGTGTAGCGAGTTTGACTAGGGTCTGTTCAAACTCGCTACACCGTGTATCGAGTCTAGGGCAATTAAGTTTGACAGTTGGGGATTTAATTAGGGCAATTAATTAACTTAAAATCGCTAAACGGTGTAGCGAGTTTGGTCAAACCAAATTAAACTCGCTACACGGTGTAGCGAGTTTAACTTAAAATTTCAAAACCTTCCAGTTCAACGTCTTCATCAAAAAAAAAAATTCGTTCGCGAAGGTATTTTGAGCAATAATTATAGGTTAATTTAGGTATCATAATGAATATCTAAAAATTGTTCCTTGTAGTACATATAATAGTGTAACAATAACAACTTTTAAATTTTAATTTGGACAATTAAATCAGCTTCAAATTATTGCTCAAAATAGCTTCGTACTAAAAAAAAATTACATGTGTTAAAAAAATAATGACATGTGGCTGAATTATTTTTTTTTAAATATTTTTTTTACATGTTTTAAAACAAATGATGACATGTTGCTGAATTAAGTTTGTTTTTCAAATTTTTTTTTAGATGTGTTAAAAAAAATATGTCATGAATAATTGCAACAAAATCAAACACAAACTGTACAAAATAATTTAAAAAAAAAATTAAAATAACATCACAAAAAAAAAAATATTGTCAAGTTAGTGGCCACATCTCGGCCACATAGAAAATCTTACATTAAATCCAAAAAATTTAGTGACCACAACCCGATCACATAGGAAAATTTTACATAAATTCCGGTACATATTAAATTCGACAATAATCCAAATATTACATGTCCAACAAATTAACTTAACAATCCTTAGGGAATACCTTAGAAACATTGGAAGTAACAATGTTAAGTAGTTTTTTTTAGCGTGAGGGGGCCCAAACAACAGCCTAATAGATCAACAAAACAAAACATTTAGAACAAAATGTTAAGGAATATAACCTTAGGGAGTGTAATGTTAAGGAAAATATTTCATACCTGAGTAAGTATAAGAACAGCACCAACACCTATGTCACTTCCGCCCTCACTTTCCTTCAGCACTTTGTCAGCAATGTAAGCATCAATTGTGTCAGTAGGATCCTTCAAAATCAGATGCATAGAGCCATGACCAGATGGTGTGCACTCCTTGACAACAACAACAACCTAATAGAACAAAAATATAATGACCAATTATTTGTAAATTTCAACCTTAACTATAATTAATGTAAAATATTATACCTGTTCCACCCTCTCATATTTTTGGCATTTCTCCTTGATCATTCTCAACGGATAATAAGTACCCTCTGCAGTGAGATAGTCCATTGCAGAAAGCCAAGCTTTGCCCTGAAAATCTTCATCCTCCACCGGCTCTTCAAGCTTTCTACGTATGGCCTCTTGGGTCGACTGAGGGGGGGGGGTCCCTGAGAGACATGAGCTTTTCCGGTGTGATGCCGACGCATGGCGGACTGTGCGTCACCAGCGGGACCAGGTATGATATGAGGCGACGGTGGATCCATTTTGATAGTTATAAATTTTGGATTGAGAGAGATGAATTATATTTGAGAGAAATAGATGAGAGACGGACTGAGAAAGAAAAAAAGAAAGAAAAGGGAGATATGGACTGAGAAAGAAAGAGAAGGGTTTGTTTTGTTTGGACTGAAGGAGACGGTTTTGTAGGGAATTTTGAAATTTAATAACTCGCTACACCGTGTAGCGAGTTTAATTTGGTTTGACCAAACTCGCTACACGGTGTAGCGAGTTTAGGTTAATTAAATGCCCTAATTAATTTCCCAACGGTCAAACTTAATTACCCTATACTCGCTACACGGTGTAGCGAGTTTTGACAAACCCTAGTCAAACTCGCTACACGGTGTAGCGAGTTTCAAAAAAATGGACATTCTGAGCAATAGTTTGAACAGTAAGTCATTTTGATAAATAAAAAAGTAAAAAGGTATTATTTGAGAAAAAATTCCAAATTATACTCGTTCATATCAACTTAGGTGGTGTTTAATAACAACATATGTTGGAATTTTGATTTTGAAAAAATGAGGGTTTGATCGACTTTTGACCAAGAATTTCATAAGGTTTCATTTTAGGAAAATGAAAATTGATTGCATATTTATAATCTACATTTGGAGTAGATTAATTTGATATATTTATTTTCTCAAAACCAATTTGTGGTGAATGAGAAATTAATGTTCAAAAAATGAAATGGGTAAATGAAAAGTTTATGGGATATGAAAGTATTATCCCACATTGCTTTGAGATGTAAAGTAATGCTAGTTTATAAGTGAATGCAAACAAGGAGTAGTCATCAAGATGTTCCTCCTTGGGCCAACCTAGTTGGACCATTGGGCCAACCATACAAGTAGTAGCCCAAATTGTGCTAATTTTGTACTAGCTCAATTTGGATCACTACCGCGAAGGCCGTAATGGGCGTTTTAGGGCGCACTTCGTACGTGCGCATCGTCGCTAGGAGCCTTAACCTTTTGACAAAAGTTTTCTTGTGCATGGTCCGGTTTGGTGGTGGCTCGATCCAGGTTTAGTGGGCCTGTGGCGATTGGGTTGGATGGGCATTGGCCCATGAGGAATGGGCTTGGAGCGGCCATGGGCCGCGGATCGGATCCGCACCAACTCGCCTGGGCGCGGGTCGATTGACCTAAGGTCAGGTTCGGATGAATCGGACGGTTTATGGAACCAGTTCGGGTGGGTTGATCAGGTGTATCTCCCATCAGGTACGATCCAACGATCCAGATTTGCCAGGTCCAAAGTTGTGACCTTTGACAGAAAGGTCACCAGAACTCTTCAATATCTATAAAAGGCCCCTCAGGTTGTCAATTCATTTCATCAATTCATCCAAAGCATTAGATATTCAGTTAAATATCATCTTGTAGCATTCTTCCTCCCTTCAAAGTTCAGAAGTTCTAAACACCAATTAAGTTCGCCGAGTCTTTTGATTTGAAGTGCTTCTATCATCAAGACAATAAGTCGTTTTATCTTACGAGAAGATTGCTAGCAACCGTAAGCACTTGGACGGGGCAATATCTTCTTGCGAAAATTGTGTTCAACACAAGACTCGACTTTCGGTTATTTCAATTTTCGCATTTATTATTAATAGTTATTATTTTGCTATTTTTGAGAAAGCCTTTTCAAATATTATTTTTTAATATTTACCTAACAATGCACCAACAATCACTTAATCTTTGTTGATCAATCATAATCTTAAAGAATTTGAGTATTTGTAAATAAGTCATTGTCAATCTTCATGCTTATAGGCTCTTTATTATACAAGTGAAAATATTGATTCTTGTTGTTGGGTAACAGAAATATAGGATGATTGTTACAATTCAAGTAAAGGTTCACCATTAGTTTGAATTATAAAAGAAAACCTTTCAACAACAAGAATATAGTGCTTGTTAGTGATTGTTGCTATCAAATATCACCTTAGTCGCATATTAATCGTACCAATTATAATTAGTAAAAATAATCGGTATATCACGATAGTATTGTACCAATTGTATCTAATTAGTTGGTACATGATATAAAATATTGAATTCGGTTGATATACCATTTACCGACATTATTAATAAAAATTAAAAAATATATATTTATATATAATTATATAATATCAACAAATATTTTTATTTATCTAACCCTAAGTTGCGGCTACCGTTAGGGATGGCCAAACCGGACTGGAACCGGACCGAAAAAGCCCGAAACCGGAGCGAACCGAGGAGAAAATCGGAACCGGACGGACCGAAACCGTGAGAAAACCGGGCCGGTTAAGGGTTACAAAAATACCAAATCGAACCGGAACCGGAATCGTGAACCGGACGAAATTTTCATGTTTTCCAAAGAACCGGACCGGAAAAGCCCGGAACCGGAGCGAACCGGGGAGAAAACCGGAACCGTACGGACCGGAACCGTGAGAAAATTGGGCCGGTTAAGGGTCACCTCCTCGCCGAACCGAAACCGGCGATTTTCGGCCCGAAATCGGAACCGGACCGATTTTGGTCCTCCCTAACTACCGTGCCTTCTAAATTATAATTCTATTGATATCTCTCTACGAAACTCAGCAACAAGTCGATTTCTCACCCTCTTTCGCGATTGTTTAATTTTTAAAACTTTTATTGTACTATTTTTCTTTAGTTTCTAGACTTTATAATTTGTATATTGAGTCCTCTTTTTATGTTAAAATGTGTTGCTATTTATAATAGCGAAAAAAAATCTAACAAAAAATATATATCAATGCATTTTTATCTTCATTTACATATGATATATGTCGAGCATTAACTGTACCAACAGAGTACCAAATGTACCAGTAAACTTGGTATACCGACTTTTGTGATTGAAACTATTACATATTTTTGTGTGTACCAAATCATAATTGGTTGGTACATGGTATAAGCAAATTGCAATCGATATACCCACCCCTAATTGAGGGCTAGTATATTCGATGGTATTTCATTAAGGAATGTTCCAGGTCATAACCTAATTATCCGGATGCAATAATAGTTCATCAGAACTTTTAGATGACTATGCATACATACAGTAAATGTCATTCAGGATTGTTGAAAATGAGTTTTAGAAAAATGTGGATTTACTCATTAAAATAGTTTCATTATGTGTAAATGAAAATAAGTTGCAAAACTGAAATCTACATTGTGTATAGATTAGGAATATGCATTTACATGCTCAAAACCATTTATAGGTTAATGATAAATTAATGACTAAAGTAAGCAACTTAAAAATAGTAAATGAAGAACTAGGGGATATGTAAAGTCATATCACACATTTGGTAAAGAAGGGAAATTTTAAATGTTAGAATTATGAGTGTTTGAATCGAAGAGGTTCAAGAAGAAACAAAGTCCAAGAACGAGTCAAGATTGATTCGAGTACAAGAGGGAAAGGGAGAAGTTTTGAAGTTATTGTGTATGTTTGAAACAATGGCACGACCGTGTCCTTTGAGGAGCACAGTTGTGCAGAAGGAGGCGAACAAGGCAGCATGTGCAGCTTTTATGGCGACCGTTTAAGGTTGGCGCGCCAAGATCAGTTGGCAAGGCCAGTTCGTGCCATGGGCGTGCCGGCTAAGTGACTCGGTTGTGCGTTATAAGTCAAACGGGAGTCTTCGGGAAATCGGACCTGCATGGCCGTGCATAAAGACAAGCACGACCGTGCGGTCGAAAATTCCTGGTGGGCTGGGCCTACTTCAGCATAGGCTTGTGCAACAGGTTCCTTTATGGTTTTGGTTTTCTTCTGGGCTAGGGTGGGAGTATAAATACTCGCCTTCTCCCGTAGCATGATTATTTATAGGGTGATAAAAATCAATAATTTTAGAATCCAAGTTAGTGATTTCCTTAGGTTACATAGATTTTCTAGTTAGTTTGCAGCAGTTCAATTTTCTCATTCGTTTTCTCTAGATTAAGGATCTCACATCTGTGAATTCTTTTGATCAATAACTCGTGCACATAATTAGAGAGTTGTAATTTATGATTCTTAATATTAATAATATTGTTCTCCCTCTGTCCGTGTACGTAGTCAAGTTGTTGAACCGCGTAAATACTTGTTTTTTGTGTTGTATGTTGCAATTGTCATATTCTTTATTGATTGTTCTAACAATAAATGTTTTTAATGATTTCACCCAAGAAGGAGAACATCAAGTCGTTCCCTCCAAGCAACTAAGTCTTCCTTTGGGCTTGCCTGTGGCTAGCTCAATCATCCTATAGGATGGTGCAAATTACTATCTGAGTCGCGCTCGCACTCAAAGCGTGCAAGCGGCGCTTTATGGTGCACTTTGCACGTTGCATCAACTAAGGAGCATTAAAGTTTTGTTCATATCACTCGGTAGGATGGCTCGGCTCAGGGTGCTCGTGGGTTGATTCAGGCAAGTTCGGTCTTGGTGGTTCGCTGAATATAGCTCCTCAATCAGGTGCAATTCGATAACCATGATTCATCTGGGCAGAATTGTGCCTTTTCCCTAACAGACACCTGCAACTTTTCGAAAATTATAATAAGGATAGAGAATAAAAGTGGATTGTTGTTGTTAGCGTGACAAGTGAGTATTATAAAATAAAGAAGTATTATCAAATTCCATTTTGAAATAATAACATTAATTATAAGATGCCTAAAGAGAAAGAAGTAATATTTTTCATGAGACGAAAAAAGTACACGATAAATGAGAAATATTTACCTGGTATTGGATCAATAGCATTAGCATATGACATATCAAAATATTTTTGATATGTAAATCTATATTGAATCCACCAAATAAATTCAAGACTATGGGATAATTATATTATTATCTCTGTTTCAAAATAAATACCCTATAAATTTATTTTGAACATTATTTTTTTAAAACAGTATCTAAAAACTTTTTGAACATTATAGGAATTTTGGAGGGAAGGGAGTAATCCATATGAACCTTCGCGTCGGATTCACATTTGAATTCAATCCATGGACAAAATAAATAGTTGAGGTCGGATCCATTTGGTGTACAAAGCGAACATTTCATTCCATAGCTATTTTACTAAAATTAAGACTTCCTATTACTGTGTAAGTTATACTCCTTCCATTGGTTCCATTTCACTTAATACTAAAATTTGTGACACAAAAAATAAGAAAAAGTAGAAGAGAAAATTAGTAGAATAAGGTGTTGTGATTAAAAAGTAATGTAAGAGAGAGAATAAGTAATGCAGGTTGATACAAGGCAGAAGACAGTAACAGAAACAGGGCAGAAAGTAACAGAAACATAGGCAGCAATCTTGAGGAAGCAGCTGGAAGCGAGGCTGGCGCCTCACCAATAGCCATGCGGGCGCCTGGGCAGCAGCCAGGCGAAACTTCAGCAACTAGCCTGCGGCTGGGAACTTTCAATGGGCTTCAGAGTTAATGGGTTTAGGCTTTTAAGTGTTTGTTTTATGATTAATTAGTCTAGGGTATTTTAGTCTTTTCATTTAAAAGTGTTCTAGGGTTTTATTAGGGTTTTCTTTTAGTATTTATAGGGTGTTTGGATTTGGAAAAAAAGACAGACTTGTTGATTATTGAATAAAGAAAATAAAGGAAAAGCTGAGGCTTTCTTTACCTGGGGTTTGTAACCCATTATTTCTGGTTCTTTCCGTTCGGTATCAATGTCAAGGCTTCATTCGACATCAATAAGGGAAAGAAATATGATCGGTATAAACCCAAGTACGAATATGGGCTAGTCGGGACAAGGCCCAAGTGGATTGGGCCCTAAACATAATTCATCAAATCTCAGATACGAGGCAAGACCTGGAATTCCTCGTATTATCTAGCTCGGCATTACCTAGGCCGACCAAGGCCTAAACAAATGAAATAACAAAGGCCCAACTCATGGGCCAAGGAGACTCCCCTCTAAGGCCGAGATACCCTCCCTTGGCGACGAGGAGGCTTCCTCGGCTGTTTTATCATGGCTCCTCAGCTATCTTCTTCCTTCCCCGGCTCATCATATGCCAGCCAGGCATTTATGACGAGGAAGGAGGCATCACCGCATAACGACAGAATGGTTGTTCGTACAGTCCTAATCAAGCAAGGATACTAAAGCAGTTACAATCTCTCTAGGATTGTAATTTCCTGTATTAATTCAAGTTAAATAAGGACTCTCCAACAGATATAATCCTTCTAGGAGTATATCTTATATTTTTACAGTCCAAGTTCAACATGGATTCTACCTATCCATCACTATAAATACAAGCCATAATTTCAATATTCTGGTACGTTATCTTTTTTACTCGAAGCTCTGTCAATTTGATTTCTCTATATACAAACCGTGAACTTACTCTCACGTCGGAGGGCCTTCGTCGGTAAAGCCCCGACTTAGTTTACGTTTCTTGTCTTATTTTCAGGCTATTCAATCGCCAGAGTACAACCTATCGCTTGGATTTGGGCTGATTCAACTTTTTAGCAGCATCAGTTTGGTTCCATTGTCGGAAATCGAGTCAAACGCCCATTGAAAAGCTTGAAATTCCATTCGCCTAAACAGTATTTTCCGCCAAATAAACCTTGTTTTGGCCGGAAATCACTGTTCCGTTTAGATCTGCTTTGTTTTCAGTCGGATCCTTCAACTTCGCCTGGAAATTTCGTTAAATTGTTCGCCTGGAAAATTCGTTTGGCCGGAAATTCATTGTTTTGGCCGAAATTGTTGTTTCGCCAGATTCCGTTGACTGGAAAAAGTTGTTCCATTGGAAAAGTTGAGCCGTTTTGCAATTCTGGCCAGTTAAGAGTTTTATTGAAATCACAATTCTTGGTTTTCAATGGAAGACGGAACTTTTGCAAGTGTCACTGAGGAGAAAACCCACACTGACGAGATCCCTCCCACCAACAAGATGCTTCCTCCTCCTCCGCCTCTGAATGATGGGATACCTCCCCTCGGCATGACTCTCCGCTCTATGGGGCAGCCAGCTGCCGAGGGGGCAAGTACCAACCCTCCTCGTAATCATCGTCCGCGAGGAAGACGAGCTACAAGCAAGAAGACGATGAGGAACGCTGACATTGGACGAGCTGAGAACGCCCAGCCCGTTGACCGACATACCTTGTTGCATCGACAAATGGAGACTTTGCAGAGAATTTACGAGACTCAAGCCGCCTTATTGCAATTGGATCCTAAAAATAGCATGGCCGAGTTGATAAGGCCTTCGAGGTCAGGAGAATATCGTGGAAGGGACACTCAGGGTGAGAGACGAGGTAGCCAGAGGAGCCCTCCTCGTGGCCAAGATCCCCCTCCCCGTGAGCCTGCTGTACCATCTAAGCAAAACCTCCGAGACGCTCCTCGTCCTCGGCCCAACAATCATGAGAATGAGAAGACCGTGGAAGACCTCAAAAGCCACATAAATTCGAAGGAGCATGAGGTAAATTTTGCCGACTTAAGAGAAAGGCTCAGTCTGGCACGGCGTTTATCCCCTCCTCGTCTTAACCTAACACCTCGTCACGGTCATCCCCCTCGGCATAACTCCCCTCGTCCCAGAACTCACGCAAGCCCGAGGAACCCTCAACCGTACAGGATGTTCCTCAGGCACCAAGAGTTGGAGCCGAGGAGGGATAAAGCACCTCCCAGATGAGGAGACAATCACCGAGACGATGAGGAACAACACATTAGGGTAAATGGTCACCCAACAGAAAGGTCCCATCGTAGTTCCCACCGGAGTTCCCACCGACGCACTCATTTCAGCACTAAGAGGGGGATTGATGCTAAAGAATTACAACTCTTAAAAAAGAGAATCGGTGATATGGAGCTGAAGAAAGAGGATGAGGAAAATGATGACAACTGGTCCACTCGTCCCTTCTCTCAAAGAATAATAGATATACTACCTAACCCTGCCTTCAAAGTTTAGAATTTCGAAAAATATGTAGGAACCAATGACGCATGGGACCATGTGCAAAGCTTTAAGTCTACTATGGCCCTCTTCACAAAGGCCGATGATGTTCTCTGTAAAGCCTTCACGAGCACCTTCTCCGGAACAGCCTTGACCTGGTTCCGTGAGCTTAAAAAAGAATGCATCGATAGCTGGAGAGGCATGAGGAGGATGTTCCTAGACCACTTTGCCACGGCAGGTAGGAGGAAAAAGAGATTGACTGACCTTGCTAACATTGAGCAAGGGAAGAATGAAACTACTCTGAACTGCTACAACAGGTTCAGAGCCATGGCAGACCAAGTAGAAGAAAGCGTGACTGACAGGGAGATGATCGTCTGCTTCAACTCTGGACTTAGATCCGGACAATTGATATATGAACTCTTCACCAGAGAGCCCAAGTCTAAGTCAGACTTATTCAATGTGGCATATGCCATTGCCATGGCGGAAGAGAAAAGCAAGAAAAAGTCTGACAAAACAGAGACTGAAGAGAACGCAAACCACCCGTCCTACAACGGAAACGGTTACAAGGGCAAAAACAGGATGTAGGGAACTGAGAAGACTGAGATCTTCACTCCCTTACCAAGACAATCACTAAAATTATGCAATTGGTGAATCTTCCGAACCCCTGTCCGCTCAGTGACCAGCCAAAGTACCCACGTGATCCATCCAAGCAATGTGATTTCCACAAAGACTATGGTCACAACACTGAGAACTGTTTCGCCCACAAGAAGATGATCCAGAAATGGGTTGATGAAGGCAAGCTTGATCGCTACGTCTTGAAGAAGGACGACAAGCGGAAAAGGCAAGAAGCCAGCGAAGATAAAGATACTGATGAAGAAGAAGACATGCCTCCTAGGGCCAAATCCACCAGGATCTCCTAGACACAGTTCTGTCCGTCCTAGATATAGCCCCTCATCTCCTCAAACGGCCAGAACTCGAGAGCCAGTTATGACTTGAGACAAGGAGTGCTACAGGACTGTAAGTACCCAAATCTGGCTCATGCCTTCTGGTTAAATTTCCCGGCAATTTCGGTAAGTTTCCCGGTAATTCCCCGGACCTTCCTAGTGTTCCGGAAATATTCCGGAACTGTTCCAAATTAATTATAGGCTGAAAGGGAAGCTTCCCAATTAAGAAACACTTTTTTCTTAATTTGGGAAACTTCTAGAAATTGCCACCTTGCATGGTTCTAGAAAAATGCTGAGTCATAAGGGATAATGCCGCACGGCTGCATTAGCTCGAGGTCCCTAGCCGCACGGCTTCATTGGCGATTTCCGGACTGCCTATAAAAAGAGCCCTCCTCTACCCATTTTATTAACCAACAAAAGGCATCACTCACTCATAATACGAAGAAGTCCTCCCAAAGAGCTGCTGGAAGTCCAAGAAGGTAAAGAAGAAGGCCAAGAAGTCACCTCCCTCCTCCTTGAAGATCCCAAGATCAAGTCCTCCTCCTAGCTCCATCCAAAGAAGAAGAGGAAGCCATTGGTAACCTCGCACGCCCTAACCTTGCATCTTAAATTGCTTTATGTGATTATACTTGCTCATTGCATTTCATACATTGCATTTATCTTGCTTGGGACTTGGTAGTTTATCATAAAGATCATATCTTTATCCCCTTTTCCCCCTTTGCATGCATTAGGCATCCTTTGCCATTAAAGATGTAATCTTTGAATCAAAGGTGCATCCTTTGCACCTAAAAACCCCATTTTTCAATAAAAATGTCATCTTTATGCATCCTTTGCATGTAAAAATTCAATCTTTGCATTCAAATCCTCTTTCAAGCATCCTAGGCATTAAAGATCATATATTTATCCTAAATTAGCATCCCATGCTTTTCAAAAAACAATCTTTATGCATCCTTTGCATATTCAAATCCCAATTTCTTCATAAAAATGCATCATTTGCATAAAAATCATGTCTTTATGCATCACTTGCAAATAAAGATCATTTCTTTAAATCAAATGCATCCTTTGCAATCCAAAAATGTCATCTTTTCATTAAAAATGTCATTTTTACATGCATTCCCCCATGTCCCCATTAGCAACCTCGGAACGGACCGGTGTAAAAGATCCTATCTTTACATCGTTCCTTCCATAAAAGGTTTCATAATTTCTTTAGAAAGGAACAACTTTGAACCCTATATCTCCGATTATCACTTAAGATGAGTATGGAGCATCTATACGAGCTCGACCGTCTTAAAGTGTAGGATTGATGGGCTAAGGACCCTCCTTTTCTAAAGAACCTCATCTTTGACTATAAAGGGAGTCATTCTCTCGATCACGCAAGTCCCGAGGTCTAAAAATGCGATGATCACAAGTCCAAGATGAGGACGAGATCATAATCCCGAATACATAAAATCCAAGAAATCCCGAGCGACAACCAACAAATGGTTTGTACGTCCGGAAGACGACTTGGGACATTCCCTCCTTTATTTTCAAACACATGCACACAAGAAAGCACGCAAGAAAGCACGATTAATGGGATCTTGGGAGACTTGCTCCGGCAAGGCACCTTGGGTGAACGATGATCCGTTCTTCCCAAGGGGTAACTTAACCTCCGAACCCATAAAACCTTTTTTTCAAAGTTTTGAGGTAATCAAAATGGCGTGGCAACTCCGTTTTTTCAAATTAAACCGATTGTCTTCAAACTCGCGTGAATTTCCAATAAACAAACAAAAAATTTGGGGCACACATTCACAAGGACGTAGACGAACCAGTTGGAAGTGAGATACTAGATGGTCACAGAGAACAATGAAATTCAAATTCAAATCATAGCAAGAGCTGAGTACTTTAATTAATTCTAGTTTTTGTCTATTTTTATATAATAAAGTATCGTTTTTAGTTTTTACTTTTCTAGCAAGGTAGGATTGCAATCTGATGTAATCGCTTCAATTTATGAAATTTACTTCGTCAACATGCAAGTCAACTACCAAGACCCATGACCAAGTGAGTTTCTCCACGTCATGGGTAGGTGAGAACAAAAACATCTACAACCTATGTACGAGTCATCTTTCTCGTCATAGAAATATGAAGAAAAAAAAGAAGCCCAACGTCACGACGAGGAATACCCCTCGACCTAACCACTAACGCGACAAAAACATCTACAACCTATGTATGAGTCATCTTCCTCGTCATAGAAAGATGAAAAAGAAGAAAGCCCAATGTCTGGACGAGGAAACACCTCGGCTCTAACGACTAACGCGGCAAAACCGTCTACGACCTATGTACGAGTCATCTTCCTTATCATAGAAAGATGAAAAAGAAGAAAGCCCAATGTCTGGACTAGGAAACACCTCGGCTCTAATGATTAACGCGGCAAAACCGTCTATAACCTATGTATGAGTCATCTTCCTCATCATAGAAAGATGAAAATAAGAAAGCCCAACATCCAGATGAGGAAACTCCTCGGCTCTAACGACTAACGCGGCACATCGGTCAAAACCAAGGACTCGGCCTAATGACCTCCAGGAAAAATTGCCTACATCTAAGACCGAGCTAGCCTCCTCGGTCTAAATAATCAAAGGTACGAGGAGACCTTCCCTGGCTACCATAAATCTCGCGTACTTATGCAAGTATACAACACATTCAACAATTCATACGCCAAAACAGGAAGTGAAAAATGATGTGAATTGGAAGAAAGGGACATTTCATTAAATATTAATAATAAATTACAATGCCCTATTCTATTACAACAAAATGAGAAGAGATCCTAAGTCTGATCCTCGTCATAAGGTTTCTCGAGGAAAGCCTCCGTCTCTGCATCTTGAGTTTGAGCGTCAACTCAAGTCTCCTCGTTAATCAGCTCCTCGGCATGAGCATCTCCCTCTTCCTCGGTGCTAAGATCTTCGTCCTCATCCCTTGCAAGGATGGCATTAAGGTTTTAGGGATCAACGGGAGGAGGCAGGACGGCCAGCCTCCTCATCAGCTTTGGCAATCAAGCCCAAGGCATACTCTGAGTATGGAAGAAGGTAATAGAGGGCCCTGACTGCCTCATCATAGGAATCCTGAGTTATAAGTCGGGCAAGCGTCTCCAGATTCAAGCCAAGGGAAGTGTCGGCCATGATCCTTCGGGCTAAGTGCAAGTAGCCATCGAAAAACATGGTAGCCGTCTCCTCGAACATGGTATCTCAGAAGGCCGGGCTTGCTTTATACTCAGACAGAGCTTCCTCAATTCGTAGGGGCAAGCCGGCCTCCACCTCCCTAAGCCGGGCTCCAGTCACCTCGGCTTCATCAGACTTAGCTTTTAGCTCAGCCTGGAGCCCCTCAATAATAGCCTGTCCTGCCCTGGCATCCTCCTCAGCCTTGGCGCGTGCCTCCTTGACCTCCTTTTCAGCTTTGGCCTTGGTCACTTGTGCTGCTTCAAGCTCTTCCATCAGCGTCTTCACCAAGCTTGCTGCCTTAGCTTGCTCGGCCTCGTTCTTCCTCACTTGGCCTTCAAGCTCCTTCATCTTGGCATACGTAGCCTTGTTCTGGATAGCCTCATAGGCAGTGATTGTACAAAGTTATAGCAAGAAATAAGAAATATCAATAAGACAACGACAAGTCTAATGGAAACAAGTTACGATCTACGAGGGAGCATACCTCGGCAGCAAGAAGACCCTTTCGGTTGGCAATGCTCTCCTTGTTCGGCTGGGTAGCTATCATGTGATTAAGGGCATCCTCGTCCATGGACCGATGTACCACAGCCCGGCCAAATCTGAGCTTGGGCCCAGTACGGGCTAGCAAATCTAACCTCCTCATCGTGGGTTAAAGGGCCAGCTTCCTCACCACCTTGTCGGAGTCAGAATTGGTCATCACCGTATGTGCAGTGAGCTCTGGAGGAGGGGCCACGTCGGAAACCCTCTTGGAAGGAGGCTCCTCGGAGGACGATTCGATGGCGGGGCACTTTTGGCCGGCTCGCCTGACCAAGTTGGTCTCTTCGGCTGAGGTCTGGCCGGCCTCCCTACCTCCTCCCTCAGCATCGTCAGTTTGGACTTGGAGGCTATGCCCCTCTTCAGTCTGGCTTAGTTGTTGCCCGGAGTGAGTCCCCTCATCCCCTCCTGTGATGATGCCCGATTTTTTTTGAAAATCAAAACGGAGTCGCCACGCCATTTTTGTTTTAAGGGCCAAAACTTTGAAAAATGCCCGAGATTAGAGATTTAGGTTCGGAGGTCATGTTACGCGTCGGGAAGGACGTTAGTGTGCACCCGGAGCGCCTCGTAAAACGAGTCTTCCAAACATTTGAAATCCTTTTGTGTGTGTGTGTGTGTGTGTGTGTTTTGACCAAAATGAGTTGAAACTGAGAAAAACAAAAATGGGGAACTCTTTATAAGACTTTGAACAATCCCCAAGATTTTTGGTATGATTTTTGGGTTGAGTCTTAGCACTCAAAAGATTTTTGGGAGTTGAAAAGCAATTCTGCCAGAATGAAAAAGGCAGTTGACCCTTGACTTTGAAATGGACTTAAAGGCTTCAAAACCTCAGAATCTGGGGAAAGTCCGAGAATGAAAGTTGCTTAAAACACCCTAAATAGGGTTTCTGCAAAGGAAATTTCCATTTTGGAAGTAATTTGAGGGGTCAAAACCTTCTGGAAATCTCAGATGTGAAATCTGGATTTCCAGAAGCTAATGAACTGGCCTCTAAGAGAAAAATTGAAATATTGGGTTTTACTCACGCAAAAAATAAAGTAAAAATATGTATCGAAATATCTGGATGTTGGCTACAAAAAGTATTTTGTAGTCAACACCAAATTCCAAGTTTATCTATGTCCAAAAAATTAGACCATGGACTGAGGTCTGAGAAAATTGCTACTGGACAGCAACTTCTCAAGAGAGAAAATATGATTTTAAAGGGGGTTTTTGCATCCATGCTTGTCCCCATTTCCCTAGGTTTTGGTTAGTGATCACTAGACATTTTAGTGGTGAATCAACTATACAAAACCATCCTTGGGGTACATTAGGACTAAGCACTTCATTTGCTTGGGAAGGGGAATTTTATCCTTTGAAAATGGGATTTGGTGCTTGAAAATGGTATTTAGGGTTTTGAAAATGAGTTTTCTTTGCAAGAAAGTAAGAACACATTAAAGAAAATGTTGATCCTTGTAGAAGATCATCCATGGAGATGAACTTCCATGGTGATCTTCTTGGATCTAAGACAAGAAGATAAAATAACTACATTTTGTAGTTTAAAGATGCATGCATGAATGAGAGACTTAGTGTAGGGAGAGGGAGGTTATACCTATCTTCCTTGTGTCTTGTGTTTGAATGGATTCAAAGGCTTGAATGTGTTTAGGATTTGAAAGTGTTTAGGGTTGATGATTTGAGTTGGTTAAAGAGAAAACAAGTAGATAACAATGAAGTCCTCTATGTTTTCTCTCTATTCCTCCTCCTAAAGGGTGATTTGAGCTTGAGTTAGTGTATGTATAAGAGTATGTATGAGAGTGATTTGAAGTGTTTGTGAGTGAGTGAGATTTGGGAAAGATTGAAGAGAAAATGGTGGCAATTCAAGTGAATTCCCCTTGTTTTCTCCCTATATTCGCCAGAGTTTCGTTCTTTGTGATCAAATTGTGTTGTTTTAACCGAGAGAGGAGGGTTCAATTTATAGGCCACTTTGGGAGATGCAATCACATCCGCAGCGGAGGGTCTGTTGAAGGCGTGCATCGTTCATCTGCTACTGGTCTTGGCTTTTGGACAGGAAGAATAATCTTTTTAAAATTCAAACTGAAGCTGTTTTTCAACTTACCAATTCGGGTTTTTTTCATTTCTTTTGCTTTTTAGGATTCCTTTCCTTGTCTATCTTTAAATGGCAATGCCCACTTTACCCTTGCTTTGTTAGAAAAGTTAGGATTGTTAGGAAATGTTAGGAATGTTAAAACTTTCGTTAATTTTCTAACGAAAAAGCTACCAACTCAAATTGGAGCACTTACAGTAGCCCCTCGGCGACGGCGCTTTCGAAGGAAGCGGGGTCGTCGAAAAAAGTAAGGCTCCATATTTGACAGAATGACCAAGTGATCGAGTGGCTGAACCTATTTAATAGGCTACCTACGTATCCTTAAGAGGAATCAAGCCAGTCGTAGTTCGGGTCTTTCGACTATCTTTAGTTGTCGACCCTGGAGTGACTGTTTTAGGATGTCAACCGGCAGCGAGTTCTACAATCGATTCTTTGAAAGAAACTCTGCTCGGGATAAGAAATGACCCTCTTCGGTCTCGATGGCTAGGGTTGTATATCCGCTCTGCTTGGGGATAGGAATGACCATTTTGGTCCAGTGGGTGAACCTAATGATAGGCTACCTACGTATCCTTAAGAGGAATCAAGCCAGATCGTAGTTCGGTCTTTCGACTATCTTTAGTCGTCGACCCTCACCGTTTTAGGAAAGTCATCCTATGATTTGACTATTTTGGGAAGTCACCCTATGGTCGACTATTTTTGGGAAGTCGCCCTATGATCACATTGTTTTTTGGGAAGTCACCCTAAGGTTTTGACTGTTTTGGGGAAGTCGCCCTATGATCATTGTTTTTGGGAAGTCACCCTAAGGTACGACTATTTTTGGGAAGTCGCCCTATGGTTTGACTATTTTTGGAAAGTCGCCCATTACTTGACTATTTTGAGGAAGTCGCCCTACGGTTTTGACTATTTTTGGGAAGTCGCCCTATGGTTTGACTATTTTTGGGAAGTCGCCCTAAGGTTTTGACTGTTTTGGGGAAGTCACCCTATGGTTTGACTATTTTTGGGAAGTCACCCTAAGGGATGATTGCAATTTATCGCTTTCCTCGTGTTGTGTGTGATAGCGTTTTAGGTGCCTCAAACCTTGATGATGGCGTCTTAGGTGCCTCGAACCTCGGTGATGGCGTCTCAGGTGCCTCGAACCTTGATGATGGCGTCTTAGGTGTCTCGAACCTTGATGATGGCGTCTTAGGTGCTTCGAACCTCGACGATGGCGTCTTAGGTGCCTCGAACCTTGATGATGGCGTCTTAGGTGCCTCGAACCTTGATGATGGCATCTTAGGTGCCTCGAACCTCGATGATGGCGTTTTAGGTGCCTCGAACCTTGATGATGGCATCTTAGGTGCCTCGAACCTCGATGATGGCGTTTTAGGTGCCTCGAACCTTGATGATGGCGTCTTAGGTGCCTCGAACCTTGATGATGGCGTCTTAGGTGCCTCGAACCTCGATGATGGCGTTTTAGGTGCCTCGAACCTTGATGATGGCGTCTTAGGTGCCTCGAACCTTGATGATGGCGTCTTAGGTGCCTCGAACCTCGATGATGGCGTTTTAGGATAGATGGTCCTCTAGTGGACTTCATTTGAAGGGATCGGTTTACGTCTGTCGCCGAAGGATAGGATGACCGTGCTTTGGTCGAGTGGCTGAACCTAATGATAGGCTACCTACGTATCCTTAAGAGGGAATCAAGCCGGTCGTAGTTCGAAAATAGCCGGGATGGTCTTTGATGGTTTGACAAAGATTTGAGGTTTGACTATTTTTTGGGAAGTCGCCACTAAGATTTGATGATAATGTTCTTTTAGAAAAGTAGTTGATTAATATATGCTTTCGTACATGTGGTTGTGCTTACTGTAGGCGAGGCTCACGGCTGATGTTGATGAAGAGTTGTTAGGTTGCCGTTCGTGGGACGGTTTCTGGCGGCGATTTGCTTTGTCTTTGGAGGCATTTTTGACCTGAAGGAGGAGTCTGGTTGAGTCTCAGCATCTTCGCGGGTGATCGTCAAACTTGTAGAGGTTCTTGAGCTTGTCTTCACATTGGGACTTCTTGCTTTTGAGAACTTGGGTGTCTCTAATCGCATTGTATTTGAGAACTTGGCATCCCTGACCGATTTGTATTTGAGAACTTGGCGTCCCTGACCGATTTGTATTGGAGAACTTGGCGTCTCTGACCGATTTGACTTGGCGTCCTTGACCTGATTTGTATTGGAGGACTTGGCGTCCTTGACCGATTTGCGTTTTGAGAACTTGGCGTCCTCGGCCGATTTGTATTGGAGAACTTGGCGTCTCTTGACCTGATTGTATTGGAGAGCTTGGCGTCTCGGCCGGATTGTATTGGAGAACTTCGCGTCCCCGACTGATTGTATTGGAGAGCTTGGCGTCCACGACCGATTTGTAGACACCGGGAGGCGGTCTTCATATGTTTGTGGATGTTGGGGACTGTTTTCATCCATTTGAGGTCGTCTTTGGTGAAGATCATCCTTGCCGAAAAGGGGGATTACGTTTGAATTCCTGCATTTGTTAGTGAAGAGGAAGATACATATATGGCATTCCAAAAATGATTATGAGATGATGCGTTTATTTGCTTTCGAAGATGCACTTGGCCTAAGCTTTTGGCAGGGAAATTACGATTTATGATTTTCAATCACTTAGGATTTTTCCTATTGATTCAAGTTTTGTGCATGCTACATGAGCCCTGGGGAGATTTTTGTGGGGATGCATGGTGATGAGAGGGGATATATGTGTTGTTGACTGTTTGGGACAAGCTTTGAGGTGGTGGGGTGATATCCTTTAGTCGCGGACTGAATTGCATGTTATTGATGAGGTCAATTTTGATCTTGGGATGAAGTTGGATTTGAACCCCGGGTCTCGATTGAAATTTCTTTTCAGTCTCGGACATTTGAAGGCGACGGCGACGGGCTCTAGAATCAAAGCATGTTGACATGAATGAACCCTCTTTTGCTTGGGTTGGTTGTGATTTGACGAAATGCTGATATGAGGAGATTCCCAATTCTCGAAACTTTTGATGATGCGGGGAGTTGCCATATGCCAAGTTCTAAAGCCTGAAACTCCAAGACGGTTGTTGAGGTGACTAGACCTTTCTTACGAAGATAGGTGTGACTTGATAAAGCCCCATTCCATGGAAAAGACATGGCGAAAACCACGGAATCTTTCTCGAATGATTTGATGAAGCCCCGGAGTTTGACAAAGCGTCGCTCTGAGAGGTCCGGTTAAAGGTTTGGTGACATCGATGAAGTACCGAGCCAATCGATCAACGTGAGAGCCTTGAGGTGAAGTTGTCATGAAGGAGAGAAACCCATCTTTGATACCGAGCTATGAAACTAGAATCCTCTCTTCGAAGAGTGTCTTCCATATGGGAGCTATTAGCCATAGTGGCACTTGGCTTTGTTCGTGGCTTCAATCATATTCACCCTACTTTTTTAGGGAATGGATTGTTGGCTTGTATTGGGTCCTTGGGGTCCCCTTTTCGATCAGTTCTCCACTTGCCCTTTTCGGGAGTCGTGTTGGAGGTGGAAGAAACCCGGTATCTAGTAGCGAGTGCGACAAACTTCGGCTGGCGATTGTAAGCCCTCTCAAATTTAGCCCGGAATTGATCATTGCCGTAGATCCGGATAGGGGAAATTGCTAAGTGAGACCCTCGAGATGTGGTTTCGGGCGTGATCGAAAGATGTCTAGTTGTTCCTCTTCAAAAGGAGGAGTTGCCATCTTGCTTGTAAAAGTCCCGATGTTCTCGTCAGGGGCCATTTGCATTGTTGTCTGCAGTCAAATCTATTTGCTTCCCACTCCAAGTTAGCTAGTAATCTAGTCCCATGTAGCCTGGCCTCGGATTTTAAGCGGAAGAACCATTTTAGAGCCTTGGACTTCAAAGAGGCGAAATAGTAAGCCAACTGGCTTGATTGGCGCCCCTTTTGACCTTCATTGCCAAGGTATACGTGTCCGGATGGGTTTTCGGGCATGCGGTGCCATCAAAGAGATCCAAATTAGGCATCACGAATTTGTGGGGAACAAAGGAGTCGGGTTCGTTGGTCGGAAAGCAGACTTCTTAACGGTCGATTCGGCAATACGTGCTTTCATTTCCTTGTGTCGTTCCACGAACCAAGCCAAATGAGGGTCTTGTGGTGGAGACCATGGCATTCAAACCAGCCGAAGTCGAGCTGAGAGAGGAGCTACCACTCCCGGCAGACAGGTGGAGGAACGGCCGATCTGGGACCAGGCATAGGTGAAATCCGTCCTTGGCCCGAATCACCCGGGAGCTTGAGTAGGACCACGGGCAAAGGGATAGAACCTCACGGCTTGTTGTTGATTTTCAACCGCGAAGAGGGCGAAGCGGTCTTGATAGCTAGGTAACTCGGATTTCCGGTGAGGCCCATGCAGTAGGCTTAAGTGCGAAGGCTGCTTGTCCACGATTGTTGAATTGCATAGGCGAAGGTGCATGACCGAAGTGCTGCGGTCTGGTGATTACGATGGCAGGATGGAGCTTGGTAACCCGTCGAAGCACGAGTGAGGAATGGATTTGTGAAAAGGCGTGTGAGGAGCGGCTCGAGCTAGCGTCATTACGAGGAAGGGCTTACGTTGCCACTAGACCGGGCTGTGGAAGCATTCCAAAGCTGTTGCTTAGCGGAGGCCACGATAGATTGGTTCCAAAGCGAGGTGGGATTCCGATTTGCTTGTGGTATTCGAGGTAACCCCAAACCATGAGAAGACATTCCGTGCGATTTTGCCCCGGCCGAGGAGCGTGAACCGATCGGTCACGTTAGACTGCATAGGTCCCGGAGTGAGTACGTATTTGGGGTTTCTTTGTCCCGTTGAGATGGTCATGAAGGGATATTATGAGGCTTGTGCGGTGCGGGGATTAGATATCTTGAAGCCGGGTTCTTTGTCAAGGCATTTCAAATGATGTAGCGAGAAGCTCCTGGCGATGCATGCGGCTACCTTGAGGCATACCAAAGCTTCTTGTGACATACCAAGCTGACCCAGCTTGCTTTGAGGCATACCATAGTGGCCCAAATCGGGTGAAGTCAATTTGTTTCTCCAAAGCTAGCTCCCAGGACTGAGCTGTGAATGTATATCGAGGCAGAAATTTGAAAGGATGGTGATTCGCGGAGTTGAGAAGAGTGTGAGGAAGGTGGTGGTAGTGCAGTCGCCAAGATAGGGATGGGGATCCTTTTCCTCTTCTACCGTGAAAGTTCCATCGGGGTTGAGGGCAATCGTCAAACCAAAATTCCTGACATCTTCCAGGATGAACATCGAAACCTCATTACGATTGGCACAAGGAGTTTTATGGACTCGGGTTCCAATATTAGCCATAGAAATATGATGAATTTACGGTCTTGGTTAAAATTTCGTCCTCGTCCTTGGACATCAAAGAAGCGCACTTGACTAGCCCATGACCAACATGGCGATCAAATCTCATCTTGCTTGGTGGAGCCTTGGTACGAAGAGATGTATTTGCGAAGTCTTGATTTGGAAGAAGTAACTTGGCAAAGCCTCGGTCTCATGACCGTGAATCGACACAATTAGAGAGGCTTCAACACAGTAGGCCTTGTGGGCGTGCGAACGAGGACCCAACCCATCTTGTAGCAGTGAAGAACCAACGTTCTTGAATTATCATGTAGCAAAAGAGGCAACCCATCCTTCCATATTTACTTTATTATTTTCTTTATTCAATTAGTCAACCTGAAGAAAATGTAAAAGCAAGACAATTTTAGGAATGTATACTGCGGGGGCATATATTTTTTTCGAAAAGTGGGGATGAATCCCGATTTGTATTATTTGATGGCCTCATTTGACGAAGGCACAAAAGAACTCGCTTTGGGTTTGATTCTTTTGAGAGAGCATAAGAATAGAAAGGTTTGTAAAAGTGTATGGAAGCCCCTGGCGACGGAAAATTAGTGTTTAGCTCTATTTTTCCTATAATGTAGAAAAAGAAGACTTGTCGAGACATCGAAAACATGTTTTATTCAAAATGATCACAAGATTGCTTAAAACCCTTTATTAATGTTCGGGTTATTCAACCCCTAATCTCGATATGAACAAACATTTTGATTAATCATGAGGAGAAAGTCAAGCGATACCAAGAGTCGAAGTTGGCGAATGGTGAAAGAGGGATCGTGTATAGGAGAGGCTATTGGTGAGGCCGGATTTTACAGGATTTGAATGTGTTTATGACCGGACCATTTGCGGTTGCCTACGTTCCCCTCATTGTGAGGAGCTCGGGTCGCCGTAGTTCGGGCTCGAGCTGTGTTTGGCTTTAGAAAAGGGGTATGAACATTTGTGGTACTTTTTTGGTGAAAAGGCTCGGATAGGAAGTTTGGATGATAAGGTGCGGGCCTTGAGGTGATTCCTTGACAAGTCATTTTGAAGCGATTCCGTTGCTTCTTGATCGTGCGTCCTTCATCGGGGGAGAAAGATTTTGGATGCGGCTTAAGGGCTTATGATATGTTTTTGCCGTTGCTTTAAGCTTGCTCCCTTGTTGTCGACAACTTCCGTTCTTCGGGCTTTAATTTTGCCCATATGTCAAACCTTCGATCGGCGGTGCTAGGTCCTTGGCCTCATTTTTTGAAGCTTTTGTTTTTTTTGAAGCTTTTTTTTGAAGCTTTTGTTTTTTTTTTGAAGCTTTTGTTTTTTTTTTGAAGCTTTTTTTTTTTTTTTGAAGCTTTTGTTTTTTTTTGAAGCTTTTGTTTTTTTTTTTTTTTTTTGAAGCTTTTGTTTTTTTTTGAGCTTTTTTTGAGCACTTGAGGACGAAGGCAAGCTTCTACTTGAACTTTCTTGATGCATGGGGGGCGGAGGCAAGCCCTGTTTTTTCGATATGGGGTCGATCTCCGTCTTGAGTGACCTTTTGTTGTCCCTTGATGTTGCCGCCTTCGTTGACTTGGATCAAGGTGATGATGGGGATATGTTTTGGAAAGTGTATGGCTTGATGGAGGCCTTTGTGAGGTGAGGAAAGTGTATAGGGAGGGCATTAGTTGACTTTCTGCACCAATTAATTAAAATCTTAATCATTTCGAGAGATTATTTGTTGAGCGATGCGAGTGATCATTTAAAATAAAACCATTTCATTAAATGTAATGTAGGTGTGCAAATAATGTCTCAATTCTAGCGAGAAAAGAAAAAGACTCTTTTATAGAAAACTTAAGATTAACTACAATGTCCAAGGAGGACTTGATTGAACGAAGAAAGTACTAGAACCTACGAAGGTTGACTAAAAGACTCGTTTTAATATTAAAGGATGGGTAGCCCCTAGTCTAGCTACTCTTTGTTGTTGGGTTGCCAAGACGCTTGAGCTTTCCATCTTTACGTTAACTTCGATTCCATTACTGCGAGGCCGAGGCGGTGATCGTTACGATGCCCATGATGCGAGTGGGAGTGGAGGAGTTTCGAGGCCACGGAGCGGTTTGGGGCGAGCACAAGTTGTCCAAAGAAACGGGTCGGAAAAGTCACGGGGACGAACTTTGTCGGCTGAGCATATTGATCGAGAAGGAAGTGAACCCGAGAGGACCTTGAGGGGTATTGGGCTCGTTTGGGAGGATTCAAATGCGCTCGGTTGTTTTGAGTGAAAGGGGTGATACTAGCTGATTGTGTCTTCGGGCCTTTCTCAAGCTTGGAACCTGCATTAGACAAGTGTGCTCCTGGGGCAGGTTGTCCTATCGGATTCTCTCACTTCGGGCACTTGAATTTTGCGCGACGAATCATTTCTTTGCCCGGTTCGACATCTTAGGTCAAAGGAGTGCTAGTACTTATCATAAGATCAAGCTTCTCCCGCATTTGTTTCACTTGCTCTATCAATGTTGCCCACATGGGGATCAACGGGAACATTCGAGTTACGGAACTCGCAACAAGACTCTTATCGCAGCAGAGGGAAACACAAGTGCAGAGGTGAAACCGACGGTGAATTTACTAAGTCCGGTAGATGACAACGGAAAACTTGTGGCATTCGGATTTTCTTTTAGCAACTCATGATCGCATTCAAAGTGGGTGTAGAGGCTTCGTAACATAGCCACATAGCTCAAACTGATTATGTGAAGCTGGAGCATAAACCGTGTGTATTGCTGAAATTGAGGAACAGGTGTGATGGAGCCCAACTCGTTACGAGGAGCCGAGGGCGATGGAGCCCTAATGGCCCGAGGTGGCCGGAAAGGCCCGAAGAGGAATTGTCCTTTGCAAGGGATCATATGTGGATGGAGGGAGGTGTTGGCCGTGGGATGGAGAGTTATAGGATGAAGGGACCGAAATCACTGTTTCAAGTCTCATCTTCGACCATGACCAGGGAACCATTACGCCTCAAGTTACTCCGAACTCCTTGGCGGCGGAGAGCATTGATGAGCAGTGGTCAGCCGTTCTTCATGAATCTTATGGGCGTTTTCCAAAGCCAGGACTAACTCTTCCTTCCTAATCATCAGATTTCTTGTATCCTTACCGCTTCGCCAAATCTTGCCATCGATCATTATCATCCCATTTAACCTTGGCCGTCGCCGTGGACTTATCTGAGGGCGAGAGTTCAAAGCATTTCACCAAATCCACTTTGCCATGGCCACATGCTTGTTGCAAATAAACCATCCATTCTCAACATTTGTTGCGACTCAAATCATCCGGCTTGTCGAGTCTCGTTGAATTCACGAGTTTGAATCATAAAACTCAATCATGTTTACATTCGCGTTGTTTGGGAAATGATCATTGGCGGGGTTGAGATCACCGAGGCGCTCGAGTTTGCCCTTCTTAATTAATCCCCGAATCGCCTTTCTCAAAGCTGTACAATTGTCGGTCGTATGCACCGTGGTACTGTGGAAAGCACAATGCTTAGTGGTGTCAAAAGGGATTTGGGATCCTTGAGGCCGATAGTTTCTCATGGGTTCGAGGAGACCCTGCTCTAGCAAGCTATTTAAAACTTTGCTTAAGGGAACACCCAAATCCTCGGGATTCGAGATTTGGTCATTGACTTGGTCACCATTCTCGAACAGGGTTTGCCGGTTTTGGTCCATTGGGGCGCCTCAAGCTTGCCCGTTTCGATTAACCTTGAACCGCTCTCTTCAAGACTATGCAGCTTGTCGGTCGTGTGGCCATAATGATCATGGAAGGCGCGGCTTACTCATGTCGAGAGGTGCATTTGAGCTCCTTGGATGGTAGTCCTTGAGAGGCTCCAAAAGGCCTACCCTTACTAAGCCCTTGAAAATTAAGCCCATGGGCATCCCAAGATCATCAAAACGTTCTCGTTGCCTTAAAGGACCACCATTTTCTTGGTTGCTTTTGGGAGCCGTCAATTGTACGCAATGCCTTCTTTCTTTTACCGGATGTCGGAGCCGTGTTGGAAGGGTAAGGTTTATAGCGGCGAGACATGTTCGACTCGTAGTCTTTTCCCGTGCACGAACCCTTTTGATGTAATCATCAATGTAATCGTCGAGATTCGACCTTTTGTAAACTTCATTAGTGTCGGATACACAAGATTGATATGGTGAGATGGCCCGAGTCGAGCGATCGTCGATACTCGTTGCTAGGCTTTTCTTGTACCTTATTAATTGGTTCTACCAATAATCCATTGGACGAGTCAATAGGAACATTAGGATTGCATGACCCCGCCACAAGATTGGCATTAGCAAACGAAACCACGAAGGAAGTACTCGTGGGAGGAATGACAGTCTGAGCATTTTAAAGCGTGGACCGTAATCTTCCTCATAAGGCCCGGCAAAGCTTGCCGAAGATGAAGATATATGGCTCGTAATGGGGTGGATACCGAGGAGCAGTGAGTGCGGATCCGTAAGGCTGCTGAAAACATGAGGTTTGAGGCATCGTAACAAGTAGGATTGAATGTGTCTTGACCGCACCGAGGAACATGACTGCAAGGGAAATGTGAATACCGTACTTGATGAGCAGGAGCGCTTGCGTAACGACCGGGTGGAGAATTTGATGAGGAGCATTTGACCTTGTCGGACTTCCCAACCTGAGGGGCGGGGTAGAGCCCGATGAAGTGGTGATAAAAGCCTGGTGGCCCACGTGATCTTGCAAGATCATAGGGGTCTGTGCTTTGAGAATTGGAGGAAGCAAGCCGGCCCCTCCGAACCATGGAGCCCGAGAAACGAACCTGTCCCATTCCGAGATGGTGACCCGAGCCGCCGATCAGATGCGGTGAAGTAGTAAACTGCCCCTTCCAAGGCCGATGACCCGAACCGCACCGATGTTGTGAAGTAGTAAACCGACCCCTTCCAAGGCTGGATTGAAACCCAAAGGTGAAAACTCGGAGGTGCCGGGGAAGTTGACCAAGATCGATACGATGAGGCCGTAGAGGCAGGCCGAGTGATAGGCTTGGGGATGCTTGGCCCATTAGTAGTTCCACACGAAAGGGACAGGGCATTTGATGGTAGTTGGCATGCCCGTGAGGGTAATTAGCTCCAATCTTCGCATCAACCGTAAAGGTTCCATTAGGGTGGTGAACAATTGCTAGCCCCCGGGTTCTCGATACTTTCCAATAACCGATCGATTCGAGCCTCTTGATTTTGTCTTATCTGTTCCATCATCTCGATTCCACTGTTCGGCATTTTGCGGATTTTCGGGGTGTGGAGTTGTACGTCCCCACCGTTCTCCTCTAAGTTGGTCATTCTGAAACTTTGAGCCGAAGCGAAGGAGGAAATCGATGAAGTATCGACTTCGGAATGACCGAGCCGAACAACGATGACCCGGGTCTCGATCCAAACTTTGCTTACTATGGAAGGCACAAAAGGGTGTGATTCGGACTCGAAAGCGAAACAGGTTGGTGTTTGGGCTTAGGGCTCATGCAACATGCGCTTATTTGTTCTTGTTTACTTAAAACATGTTTTATTAACCTAATCGGTTGGAAAAGATTGCTCTTCTTTTCGCGAACTACTCTGATTCCTGGATCGGTGGGCCCCGTCACTACGTCTATAAGCCCCTCGTATTCCACCCGTATTTCGACCTCCCGGGGTGGATGGCCCCGGCGAGGGTCCTATAGAGCAAGCGGGTCCCACCGACCGAAAAGAAAACGATCCTAGAAGTCTGCGGGTAATCGAGTCTTGACGAGTATTCGATGTAAATTACGGACAAAGCCGACGTCGAAAGTCAAGATCATGTCCGAGGGCTCGACGAAAAGTCGGCATGGTTTGACTCGATAAGCGTCCACAATTGATCTTGACTTGTCGTCGCTAAGCCGTAATTAGGCATGGAATAATCATTAATCCTTGATGACTCAAATGTCACGCCGGGAGTCGGTGTATAATTTGTGCCCGGCCGGGCCGAAGTCAAGGCGCCGGTCAATATCTTGGTCAAAGTCTCGCGGCGGAAAACCGGCGTGACTTCGACTGATTAGGGTCCCCGAAAGATATTGAGTCGGTATGCCGACAAAGGCTTGAAAGGAAAGGTCTATACACGGACAGGGCATGACACTGGAGACTAAAAGCCAACCGGGTCTCGGACAAAGTGTGTCACGGACAAGTGCATGGTCGACACGAGGCTCCATGGGATGTTTGGGTAGTCCTGTGCTCATCCGAGAGGCGTAATAAGACCAAACGGACCGCGACAAGGATTTCCCCGGGTTAGGGACGTAGTGTGCAGTGTAAGGTCACGTGCGCGTAGTGTGCAAGCAGTCTATCTTCTTTTTCTGAGAAAAATAGAAATTTTTTATGTGTCTTAAAAAGGCATGATGCATGATTTTTTTTTGAATTTTTTTTTGAAAAATTTTTTTTTGAAAATTTTATGAACACATAAGCACATAAGCACAAAAATTCCGACAGTTAGGGAAATTATTCCGACAGTCAAAATTTTGACTTTTTGAGGCGGCCAAAAACAAACACGAAAGCTGTGCAAAAATCAACACACACAAAGCAAAGGATTTTCAAATGTTGAGGACGGAAGCTTGACCCTCAAAAGCTTTTCTTTTTTTGAAAATAATGATACCGGTACGTGGGATTGTTAGACCACAATTTATCCCCGACTCGTGTTAGGAGGCGGTAACGGGAAGTTTAATGGTTTCCACCAATATACCAAATATCATTTTTTTTTAGAAAAAGCTTATATCCCCAGCAGAGTCGCCACTGTGATGATGCCCGATTTTTTTTGAAAATCAAAACGGAGTCGCCACGCCATTTTTGTTTTAAGGGTCAAAACTTTGAAAAAAGCCCGAGATCAGAGATTTAGGTTCGGAGGTCATGTTACGCGTCGGGAAGGACGTTAGTGTGCACCCGGAGCGCCTCGTAAAACGAGTCTTCCAAATATTTGAAATCCTTTTGTGTGTGTGTGTGTGTGTGTTTTGTCCAAAATGAGTTGAAACTGAGAAAAAAAAAATGGGGAACTCTTTATAAGACTTTGAACAATCCCCAAGATTTTTGGTATGATTTTTGGGTTGAGTCTTGGCACTCAAAAGATTTTTGGGAGTTGAAAAGCAATTCTGCCAGAATGAAAAAGGCAGTTGACCCTTGACTTTGAAATGGACTTAAAGGCTTCAAAACCTCAGAATCTGGGGAAAGTCCGAGAATGAAAGTTGCTTAAAACACCCTAAATAGGGTTTCTGCAAAGGAACTTTCCATTTTGGAAGTAATTTGAGGGGTCAAAACCTTCTGGAAATCTCAGATGTGAAATCTGGATTTCAGAAGCTAATGAACTGGCCTCTAAGAGAAAAATTGAAATATTGGGTTTTACTCACGCAAAAAATAAAGTAAAAATATGTATGGAAAGATCTGGATGTTGGCTACAAAAAGTATTTTGTAGTCAACACCAAATTCCAAGTTTATCTACGTCCAAAAAATTAGACCATGGACTGAGGTCTGAGAAAATTGCTACTGGACAGCAACTTCTCAAGAGAGAAAATATGATTTTAAAGGGGGTTTTTGCATCCATGCTTGTCCCCATTTCTCTAGGTTTTGGTTAGTGATCACTAGACATTTTAGTGGTGAATCAACTATACCAAACCATCCTTGGGGTACATTAGGACTAAGCACTTCATTTGCTTGGGAAGGGGAATTTTATCCTTTGAAAATGGGATTTGGTGCTTGAAAATGGTATTTAGGGTTTTGAAAATGAGTTTTCTTTGCAAGAAAGTAAGAACACATTAAAGAAAATGTTGATCCTTGTAGAAGATCATCCATGGAGATGAACTTCCATGGTGATCTTCTTGGATCTAAGACAAGAAGATAAAATAACTACATTTTGTAGTTTAAAGATGCATGCATGAATGAGAGACTTAGTGTAGGGAGAGGGAGGTTATACCTATCTTCCTTGTGTCTTGTGTTTGAATGGATTCAAAGGCTTGAATGTGTTTAGGATTTGAAAGTGTTTAGGGTTGATGATTTGAGTTGGTTAAAGAGAAAACAAGTAGATAACAATGAAGTCCTCTATGTTTTCTCTCTATTCCTCCTCCTAAAGGGTGATTTGAGCTTGAGTTAGTGTATGTATAAGAGTATGTATGAGAGTGATTTGAAGTGTTTGTGAGTGAGTGAGATTTGGGAAAGATTGAAGAGAAAATGGTGGCAATTCAAGTGAATTCCCACCGTTTTCTCCTATATTTCGCCCAGTTTCGTTGCGTGATCAAATTGTGTTGTTTTAAGCGAGAGAGGAGGGTTCAATTTATAGGCCACCAGGAGATGCAATCACATCCGCGGAGGGTCCTGTTGGCGTGCACCGTTCATCTCCTGCTACGCCGGCTTTTGGACAGGAAGAATAATCTTTTTAAAATTCAAACTGAAGCTGTTTTTCAACTTACCAATTCGGGTTTTTTTCATTTCTTTTGCTTTTTAGGATTCCTTTCCTTGTCTATCTTTAAATGGCAATGCCCACTTTACCCTTGCTTTGTTAGAAAAGTTAGGATTGTTAGGAAATGTTAGGAATGTTAAAACTTTCGTTAATTTTCTAACGAAAAAGCTACCAACTCAAATTGGAGCACTTACACCTCCCTCAGTGGATCAATTGGTAGTGCAGAGGCTCCTTTGTCGGAGAGGATCACCTGGTGCCTAGTAGCCTCCTCTTGCCTCTTGGAAATAGCCGAGGAACGAGAGGTCTTCCTCCTCTGCTTCAACAAAGCCATAGGGTCAAGCTTTTTCTGAGACATCTCTCTCTCCTGCTCGGCAGTAAGATCTGCAACATGATGAGGAAAGGTTAGCACATATTACGAGGAAAGAAAAGACACAAAATAGGACAAGTGTGAGAGACGGGAAAATTACAGCCAGGGACGCCGTCCTCGATCAAGCATTGGTCGTTGTTTTGTCTACAGAAATCACAATCAACATGGAAGACTAGGCCGGGATGTATCCTTCAGTTGGGAAATCGGTTGCCCCTAGTGACGGGGATGAGAGGGACTATATTGCCGATAGGCTCTGTCATGATGCCGGCCTGGGCATAGTATCTAAAATCACTCTCCAAGGACGACCAGCTCAAGGTGCCTACCTCGGCAAAGTGGGTCAACTTCTCAATGAGTTGGTTGCTCCACTCAGCTCTCCATGTAACTTTGGGCAGATGGGGATCCTCAGAAGGAGTTGGAAACTCCCAGCCCTATCGGCTTTCAACTCGGATGACGTGGTTGTTCCACCCAGCCACCTTGCTCGACATCGTAGAAATCAGTTTGGGACGGTTGGGGTCACTCCGGATCACGATCAACCGGGTATCAGACTTATAGCTAATGGTGAAGAAATGATGAAAGGCTTCTTGGCAAGGTTCAAATCCTAGACTACGGCATAGGACGACGAACCCTACGAGAAATCTCACCGCACTAGCACCTAGCATGGCCGGGACAGCCTGCATATCTTCCAAAAACTCATTTATAAATGGATCTAAGGGGAGAGGAAGTCCCTGTTGGAATTGTTTGTAGAAAAAATTGACGTGGTTAATGTTGTAATAAAAATCCATGGCTTCTGCTTCAGTCACAATTGGGGTCCAATGGGAATAAATTAAGTGATATTCGTCCCTCGGCACTCCATACTTGGTAGAAATCTCCTCAATCATTGGCTCACTGGCCTTAGCTGGTCTCGGCCTAGGAGTTGAGGCCCTACCTCGGCCAGCACCACCTCGGCCCTCAACTTGCTCGCCCTCTACAAACGCGTCTACAATATTGGTCGAAGATGAGGGACCACTAGTGCTGGCACCGCTTCCTCTTCCCGTCCTATCTGCACAAACCAAGGAAAATAAATCAATTTTTATTTCCCAAGGCATTTGGACGGGGAAGAGAAAGATTGCCCCTCCTCGTCGTTTACAATAAGGACGAGGAAGGGAGCCTTACCCGTCAACCGAGGACGACCAAGATGGTCTGACTTCAAGTAGAAGAGGACGATGTGGTCCATCATCTCGGCCCAGTCATGGAAGATTACTATATTAGGGGAGATGGAATCAACTCGGTCTATTCTCATCTTGCCCGGATAACATACATCTTCTCTTGGGCAACCATATCTCGTCAACATTTTTCCTATCTCCATCAAGGTCACTAACATCCATGGCCCCCTCTCCCTTCGATAAACCCTAAGGTTTACCTTGTGGTAGCCGTGAATTTCACGAGGGTCATGTTCCCAAGAACGAGGCATCTCTAAAACGGGATGAAGAAGTAGAAAAGATTCAAGAAATCGTTCAAAATACAAAATCAAGAAAAACTTCAAAACGGCATCAATGGCGGTTTCTAAAATCAAATTCTGGCAAAACCCTAGAAAATGCAAATTGAAGACAAAAATCAGTAAAGGGAAAGAGCTTATACCTGTTTCTATTGAAGATTGGCGAAATCAAACAGTGAATCGGACGCTCCTGAAGATTCCGGGCAACTCAAGCACTCAAGAACACGAAGGAGTTTTTCAAACTTTGATGTTCGCTCTCAAGATGCCCAAGGTGATAAAAGTTGGAATTGAAGAATCACTTTGTTTTTATACCCAATCAAATGGGTCAAGACCCATACTAAGGCGGGTCAAAACGGGTACGGCGCCCCAAACATTAAATGCATAGTGGGTTCCCTATACGCGTGTCAGACGTCGTGCACCGTGCCCCATCAATGTACGAAGTAACCGATGGACAACCGAAGTGACACATTGCCACGTAGACGCCCTTTCATATTCGTATAGGCCGAGGTAGAGTATCACTTCCTACTCGGCATAGCTGAGCTAGGAAGTCGGGGGCCACTGAACGGTATAAACCTAAGTACGAATATGGACTAGTCCGGGCAAGGCCCAAGTGGATTGGGCCTTAAACAAAATTCATCAAATCTCAGATACGAGGCAAGACCTGGGATTCCTCGTATTATCTAGCTTGGCATTACCTAGGCCAACTAAGGCCTAAACAAATGAAATAACAAATGCCCAACTCATGGGCCGAGGAGACTCCACTCCAAGGCCGAGATACCCTCCCTTGGCGACGAGGAGGCTTCCTCGGCTGTCTTATCATGGCTCCTCAGCTATCTTCTTCCTTCCCCGGCTCATCATATGCCGGCCAGGCATTTATGACGAGGAATGAGGCATCACGGCATAACGACAGAATGGTTGTTCGTACAGTCCTAATCAAGCAAGGATACTAAAGCAGTTACAATCTCTCTAGGATTGTAATTTCCTGTATTAATTCAAGTCAAATAATGACTCTCCAACAGATTTAATCCTCCTAGGAGTATATCCTATCTTTTTACAGTCCAAGTTCAACATGAATTCTACCTATCCATCACTATAAATAAAAGCCATAATTCCAATATTCTGGTACGTTATCTTTTTGACTTGAAGCTCTGTCAATTTGATATCTCTATATACAAATCGTGAACTTACTCTCACGCCGGAGTGTCTTTGCCGGTAAAGCCCCGACTTAATTTACGTTTCTTGTCTTATTTTCAAGCTATTCAATCCCCGGAGTACAACCTATCGCTTGATTTGGGCTGATTCGACTTTTTGGCTGCATCAAAATAGTATTTTGATTGCTATTGTAAGTATAAAAACTTATCATTTTAAATATTGTCATGTGAATGTGAATTGAAATGGATCAATATCGAATTAGTGTCAACTGAAGTAATAGGAAGGGGGAGGGAGTATGTTAAAATATATGGAGATATTCTTCAAAAAGAAAAACCAGTATTGATCTAATTAGAAAAGTTAACTTGGTTACGAGAAAATTGAAATAAATATATACCTTTAGTATATGAAAGTAGGCGAAACAACCTATGGGTGTGACACATCATCTTTTTTTGGTGAATGTTGAACTAGAGGCCATCCATGTCATTAGTAGGGTTAAAGAAAAACCTTTCAAATTCCATGTACCATGTTCATCTTAAGTGGTAATAACTTAAGGTATGTGAATGGATAACATTAATAGGTGTATATAATATAAGTATATATAATAGAAGTATGGATATAAGGTATGATATTAGGTACTCTTATATATGAGTATATAATAGAAGTATAGATATTAGGTATGTTATTAGGTACTATTATATAGGAGTAACATTAATAGGTGTATATAATAGAAGTATAGATATAAGGTATGATATTAGGTACTCTTATATAGGAGTATATAATAGAAGTATAGATATTAGGTATGTTATTAGGTACTATTATATAGGAGTATATAATAGAAGTATATATAATAGAAGTATAGATATTAGGTATGGTATTAGGTACTATTATATAGGAGTATATAATAGAAGTATAGATTAGGGTATGTAACTAGGTATAAGTAGTAATAGACATATACTCTTATATATATAATAGAAGTATAGACTAGGTAGGCTATGCATTTAAAAACGCTAATAAATTGATACATTATCAACTTTTCGGCTTCTTATGTATTGATTATCCTAATTCAACTTTTCATATATAAAAATGCATTATTTTATTTTCGGAATACATATGATTTTGCTTGGAAATATGATAATAATTAAATAAATTTATTTTAGTAATTCAAAAGGCAAAAAAGATGTTTGATGTTCTTATTTAAAAACACTAATAAATTTATACATTATCAACTTTTTCCCTTCTTATGTATTGATTATCCTAATTCAACTTTTCATATACAAAAATGCATTATTTTATTTTCGTAATACATATCATTGCATTAGTTTCACATTATGTTCATTAGCATATATGATAATTCAAAAGACAGACCAACGTAATTTAATTTTGCTATCTATTACTAAACATATAGAGGAATATAATTTAAATTTTGTTATAATCAATGGGAATATGAAACAAGTTGAAGTTTAAAGGTTGTAATTCTAACTAATACAATAATTAAAAAAAACTTTTAGACTATTCATAAAAGATCAATAGTTGAAGAGTCATCCATTTTCTTCATTCAAGTATATAAACACAATTTCCTTTTGACAAATTTTTGTTTTTTGCTCTCCATCACTTTTGTAGAGACTGATTCATGAAGAAAGAAAATGTGTCAAGGTTCTAGGGAATGCTATTGTAAAATGCTATTGTAAGTATTCACAAAATCCATTTTTTCCGGATTTGTGAGTGACTTCTTTATAATATCTTTTGACTTATTTTGAATAGGATTTGTTTTTTATATTTATGTTTGTGTTTATTATTTTGAATTTGAATTTGATTTTGATTTTGATTTTGATTTTAATTTTAATTTTAATTTTAATTTTATAAATTTTCGTCTTTATTTTGATTTTATTTCTTGCTTTTTTTCTATTTCTTTTATGTTTGTGAATGTTTCTTTCACTTTTTTATTATTAGAATTTTAATTTTCATTTTTTATTTGCATTTTATTTTTTCCTATGTTTTTATATTGATATTGATTTTCTTTTATGCATTAGATTTTTTTTCTTTCTTAATTATTAAAGTTTTTTTCATTTTGCTTTTGCTATTTTTGTAAGACAATTTACAACTTGGCTTTAAATAAGAACTTTGTTTGAATTATTTTTTTTTTCTTTCGATTATGATTTGATTTCTTTTACTTATTTGTAAAGTTGATTTTATTTTTATTTCTTTTTTTTTTCCATATTTGCTTTACTTTCATTTTTTAATATTATCTTCCTTTTTTTCAGTTTGTGATAAAAAAAATATTTCTTTTATTTCGATTAAAGTTTGATTTTTGGTATATTTATTTATATTTGGGTTTGATATTGATTTTCATTGATGAGTTTTTTCAAAATAGTTTTTTTATTTTTTAATATATTTTGATTGTGTTCGTGAATGCTTCCTTTTTATTATTTTTTTATTAAGATTCGATTTCCATATTTCATTCAATTGTTTCATCTTTCTTTTGTTTTTTGTTTTTTTTCTATTTTGATATTTATTCTACTTTAACTTTGTATTATTTTTAAAAATATTCAAATTTATTATTTATATGTTTCTACTATTTATTTTTATTATATTTTTGAACTCTTATTTTTTATTTTTTTTTCCTTTATTAATATTTGACTTTCATATTTCTGTTTTGATATTGAATTCATTTTTTGTTATTATTTTATTTATTTAAGTTTTTGAATATTTTTATTTGTTGTTGCATTTTCTTTCTTCTATTTTATTCATACTTACGAATGAATTTTATCAAATTGCTAAAATTACAAAAATTAACTACAATGTATTTGTTAATCTTACTTTTATCTTTTATATTGATTTATATATTTAATTTTTCATATTGTACAAACATTAATGATCTAGAAGTCTTGAGGTAATAATGAGAAAACAAACCACAAAAATATTAACAAATTATGTAGAAAAATATTGTGCCATAACCCTAACTCTAAATATCTCTTTCAAGACTCCATCTATCCCATCATCACATGACATAACAAAAGAATTTCATGGTTAGCCTTTTACAAGTTTGTGACCTCACTCATTTTTTTTCATGACCATAATATTTATAATTCATCCTCATAATATTTTATATTAATAAATTAATTTCAAACTGAAATATATATTTTTTTTAGTAAACAAACTTACTTATGATTATCAAAAACATCAAAGTACCCGTGTGATTATCAAAAACATCAAAGTACCCGTGGTAGCACGGGCAACACTCTAGTCAATAATAAAAGCTACAATTCTCCTTCCCTTGGTTCATACATACGAGAAAAATAGACCTTACATTATTACCATAATAACCCTATTCTCTTTTCACATGTACCTTAACTTAAGACCCGACCCGACCCGACCCGTCTCTGTGAATGTCAAAAAATCCATTCCAGAGATCACAAGAAAACCTAAATCTACACAGCAAATTAAGTTAACAAAAATTACAGGAAAAATACAAACATACTACAGAGCAGACCAATCGATTTCAACCGAAGGTAGCTTATGCAAGAACAAGTTATCCAACTGATCAAACGCCGGTTCTGAGAAATCCAAGAATGACATATCGAATTCTTGCGGTGACCCGGTCGACAATTCATCTGAGGTTGAGGTTGAGGTTGAGGGCGACGCCGCCGACGAGGGGCTCTCAGTCTCAGCCTTGATTTCACCGTTGTACAATTCATCAAACACTTGGTGTGCATGAACAGAAGTTGATAGATTTTGATCATTCACTGCAACATCTGTTGGCAATTTCGATTTGGATTTGGCTGAATTTGTTTTCCTCTGTTTCTTGCCGCCCGAATCAGTAGCCAAACCTTGGCAAATAGCTTCAAGTTTAGCGTCAACAGCAGATTGAAGAGGGTTATGATCGGTGAAATCTTGCGCAAATCGATGCCTGAGACTGGGGAAATTGAGCCTAGCGAATTCTCCCCTTAGCTTGTAAGCAGCTTTGTCATAAGCCAAAGCAGCTTCTTCAGCAGTATCAAAGGTTCCAAGCCACAGCCTGGTTCTGTTCTTTGGGAGTCTGATTTCAGCTACCCATTTTCCCCAATGCCTTTGTCTCACTCCCCTGTAAAGTTTTGTGGGCTTTGTTGTTGGGCCTCCCGCTTGCTTCATAGGGACAGGTTTTACGCCCAGTGAAGGAAAGGGTCTTGTTTGGGCCTGAATCTGGGTCTGGATTGAAGGTCTTGTTTGGGCCTGAATCTGGGTCTGGATTGAAGACGAAGCTAGAAAGTTTTGTTGTTGGAGTTGGAGTTGAGCTTGAATTTGAAGGATTTGGAAAGGGGTGAGTTGGGTGAGCCCAAATGAACCAGGTTGATCAAAGCCCATTTGGGTTGTTGGGCCGAAATCAGAAATCAAATTGGGCTCTGGAGAGAAGGATGGGGAGGAAGAAGAAGGAGAAGGAGAAGTACTTTTGAGAAAAGGTACAAGTGCATTCATGAGTTCTTCTTGAAAAGATTCTGAGAAAATTGAACTATTGCTACTGCTGTATAAATCTATAGCTGCTGCCATATCTTCAGAAACCCACATACTACAGTTAAAATTACACAAAAAAGAGAAAATAATAATAATAACCTGATTCTTGTATGAAAATTGAAGAACAGGTAAAGGAAAAGGATAGATTTAAAGAGGAATTATCTAAAAACAATAACCTCTTCTGCAATCCTTGTAAAATCAACTTCAAGGGTACAAAAAACAGACCCAAATTGTTGATGGGATTAAAGAAAAAAGTAAAAAATCAAAATTAAGCTAATCAGGATCTGGATCTATGTTCTGTGAATCACCTGAATTTCGAAAAACAAACCTGTTGCTGAAGGTTATGAAAGACAGACGCTGACAGAAAGGGATCTAATAAGAAGCGGGTATCGGAGAGAGAGAGAGAGAGAGAGAGAGAGAGAAGAGAAAGAGAAAGATGAAATGAACACTCAAATTTGTAGGTGACCTTACTGTGTGTTTCGCTCTTGCTGTAATGGCTGCCCGCTCCTCTCTTTATATAGGGCCGCGCCACATGGTTTTCTATTTTTATTTATTTCTTTTTTTTTTTCTCGTAATCTCATAAGTAAACTTTACAATTACAATGAGTCAAAGATCGTTATTCTCATCCCGTTTTAGAACTAAACGGTTCAAAATATATACTCCCTCCTTCCCGCCTGAAAAAAGGACACAAATTTTTTTTTGGGATGTCCCATTTAAAAGGACATAATTCAAAAATGGAAAAAAATTTATTATTTTTTTATTTGTGAGACTCACTTGTCATATTCTCACAATAAATATTCACTAACTATTTCCTACCCCACTTTTTCTTTCCTACATCACCATTCACTCACAACATTTATTTCACTCACAACATTTATTTCACTAACTATACATTTTTTTCCTTTCATACATCACTTCTCTTAAATTTCGTACAAAGACACAAAAATGCCCTTTCGAACGGGACAAATGGAGTATTGATTTAGTACAAAAATTCAAATTTATCTTACATTAAACTTATTTCATATCATGTACTAGTATATTTTTTTATATAAGAGAGAGAAATAATTAATGGAAATATATTTCTTACATTCTTCATAAAGTTAAAATAATAATTAATTTACTGAATATTTGTGTACAACTTTCAAATGACATTTATTTCTGATAAAGTATCATTTAGATGGGTCATGCTAGGAATATAAATGGTTCGGTGTGTTTCGATTTGGGAAAATTTATATACCGAATCACTAGCCATCGATTTGAAAATATTTTTAATTGAACTGGATTATAAGAAAATTCAAACCGGATCAAATCATATCGCTATAGTTTGGTTCGATTTGATTTTAATCGCGGTTCAATTATTTGTTTCAAATCACACTTCAGACTGCGATACATATCGTGTTTCAAACCATAATTTATACTACGATTCAAATCACGGTTTATATTGCAACTCATTATCAAATTTGTTTCAATTTTATGTGATCACGTAAAAAGAGCGAATGATGCGCGTATTTAAGAGTAAAGTCACAGAAAGAGAGAGATTAGAGAAAGAGAGGGCGAATGAAGGAAAATACTTTAAAATGTTGATCGTGAAGAAAACTTGGTTATTTATGTATCGAAATTAAGATAACAAATAATGAAATTAATATTAAATAAGATATAAACGGGGGTTATAATTAGTTTATGTAATATAGATTTTTTATTTATCTAACAATAAATATTAATAAATATACGAAAATATTAAATAAGATACAAAACACTATTTTGTATCTTATGATTATTTTATTTAATGTGGTTTGGTCTGGTGGTTTGGTTTAGCGATTTGGTCTCGCGTTTCAGTTTGGTGGTTAAGTCTCGCGATTTTAAATCGCAATTTGATTTGGTTCGAATTGATTTGATTTGATTTGGTTTGGTCTGGTCTGACAGGGTCAGACCATAAACCAAATTGAACCACATGCTTTGCCAATATTTGAAATCAAATCGAACCATTTATAATTGAAAATCAAATCAAATCAAATAATTTGATTCGATTCATTTTCAAACCACGATTTAATTCGATTCTCAAACCACGATTTAATTCGATTCGTATTCTCCCATTTTCTTAAGGATGATATAAAATTCGTATTCTTAGTCCCTGGTTTAGATGGGTCATGCTATGCCATTCTCTCATTTTCTTAAGGATGAGATAAAATATATTCTTAGTCCCTGGAAATAGTTTATTATGGCCCAAGTCAATTTTAATTTTGAATAAAATTTAATTAGATTTTAATTCTTTTTAATTTCTCTACTCCATTATAAATGTCAAAAAATGTTTAAATTTTCTTTCGAGAATAAATTTAATTTTTTTTTTGAATATTCATTTTATTATGAAGGAGTAAAATAATTAAAATTTGACAAATTTCCGTAAAATTTAAAAAGTATTACTATCTCCGTCCCACCTTAATTGATCCACTTTCCTTTTTGGGACGTCCCACCTCAATTGATCCATTCCTTAAATGGAAAGTTTTTCATATATTTATACCCTTATCATCTCCATATATTTACAAAAAAATCATTTATTATACCCTTATAAAGTTAACATATTTACAAAAAAATCAATCATTAACTTACTATTTCTCTCACTCATTCTCTCTCTTATTAAATATTTTTAACTTTTACATTCTCTCTCCTATTCCCTACCACACATTTAACTTTTATATTCTCTTTGCTCTAATTTCTACCCACTTTATTCATTTTTCTTAAAAACTGTGAAATAAATCAAGGGACCAATTGAGCCGGGAAGGAGGGAGTAGTACTTTTTATAAGACAACCATAACAAAATTTAGGATCTCATGAAAATAATCATATTTTAGTTAGATTTCGGGCAAATTGATCATATAATCACCAAAATCAAACTAGATTATCGTTCTAAACACGAGTATGAAAAGGAAAATGATTCATATTGATAGAATTTAAGTGTAATATTTTACTATATATATCTCAAATTTGATAATTCATTTTTGAAAAAAAAAATAAAAAAATTCCAAAACTATAAAAAGAATATTACAAAATGAAATAAAAATTGTGACATTTATCGTGAAACAAAACAATAATTTTTTTACTGTATATTACGTTATGCTAGTGTATCTCTAATTGGTTTTAGTGTTTCCTGTGCATTTTTCAATTTTGAGAAAAATTAAGGTAAGACTATGTGCCATGGTGAACAAACTTTCGTTCAACAAGTGAAATTATTTGAAAACTAGTGAGCAAAAATTGGTTTAACTGCTGTACTGTAATGGTGAGCAAATTTTCGCTCAAATTCATGAGCGAAACTGTTTCGCTTATATTTTAAGCGAAATTGCGAGTAAATCGAAAACGAATTAAATGTTTATTTCTTACTTTTGAAAAACGTTCACAATTTTTTTTGCCTATAAATCGAGTCTAATATGTATAGTATTCTCACCTCTTATTCTCTACTTTCTCTCTCTCTAAGATTAAATTAAAAAAAAAAATTTGAGTTTTTGATTATAAATAATTACGAAAATCAATACAACAAAAGATATTATCTCGCTGATATCATCTATCCACAATGGGCTACATTCATCAATTCAATCTCCCTTCCCACAAAAGAAAAAACAAATTATTTGCAAAAATATATGAGGCATTCAGAAAAGACGTAGAGCGTTCATTTGGGATGCTTCATACTCGGATTGCAATACTTCGTGTTGTGGGTAAAAATTCAGGATTGTGACGTCTTGAAAATGTTCAACATGTCATCGTCTTCATTCCTGCAGTCAAGGTAAAAATACTTTGATTATTAAATTATTAATTAATTATTGCTATATCTATTATACAGGGAGAAAAAAGAACGTGAAAATATACTTTTCATGGACTCCTTTCAAACGGTTAGAAGACCAAGTCAAGGATCAAGGATTGACATGCCGAGATTATATGATAGTTTGTTATTTCTTGTTATCCTTAGTCATCTTTTCTTTATTTAAGGATTTATGGCTGAAACACAACACACACACTGTTCACGCATACTTTAGTAATCCGCCATAGTTCCACCATCATTTGTAATTTCTTGATTATCAATACTACCGTTGGGGAAGGCAGGTGCTCATAATCACCTCCCGAGGTTTTGTGCCAGCGAGATCTTCATCTCAAGGATTTTTCCTCGTTACATTGTCGTGTCATCGTCTTTTCATGATTACACCGATTTTACTCCATTGTGCCCTCCTAATCCTATATTTTGATCTTTAATTTGATCCATTGTTTTTTCACCAAAACAATTTGGCGCCCACCGAGGGGCCTTTGATTTTTTAATCGGTTTGAAATCCTCACATTTCCATTATGTCTACCCAACCTATGACTTTCGCTGCCAGCAAGACCACTGCTATCCCTAGCAGCGTGATTCCCACTACTAGGAGTCTCAACAGTGGCAAGTCGACAGCCGAAGGCCATGAGTCATTGCCACCACCTCCACCTTTGGGGTCTGGCAAGAAGCAGACACCTTCGTCACCTGATTTCGAGATCAAAAGTATGCTCATTCAGATGAAGAATCAGCTGGATCGCCAGCAGAATAGTACCTCCTTGATAACCGAAACTTTGATAAAGGTGTAAAGGGAGCAAGAGTTACTTACTAAAAGAGTGGATGCTGTCTCCCCTATGCGTCCTAGAATCCTTGATTTCAACATTGGGGACAGCTCTCAGACCTTAATGAATTCCTTCCGATGGCCTCAACTGGAAGGATGTCGTCATCACCGATTTTGACGTCTTCTCCATTGCTGACGACTTCTGTGGCGATGTCGACACCATTCACGTCCAACGCCTTCGGAGTGACTTCTTCAGAAGGACTAATCTTCACCAACAGTTCCATCGTGACGCCCTCCGCAGATAACGCTAATCCCTTTGCTAATCTCAATACCAATTTTATTCCAGATAATACTGCTCATACCACTAACCCTTTTGCAGGTACTTACATTGCGAGTCAGCTTCAAGATTTGAGGGACATGATCATGAATGTGCCAGGCGTCACCCCGCCTATCCAGCAAGTCTCCCCAACATGTTACAATCAGTCGCGCTTTACACCAGCAATTGCGCATGTCGACATTCCCAAAGGATTTAGCATACCAGCCATGAAGTTATATGACGGAAGCTCGGATCCTGAGGAGCATGTCGCCCATTATCAAGAAAAAATGGAGATTGTTCGTATTCCGCTCCAGTTTCATGAGGCTTGTTTGTGTCGAGGGTTCAGTTCGACGTTGGTGGGACCAGCATTGAAGTGGCTGATTCGTCAACCTTCTGGTTCCATTGGATCGTTTGCTCAGCTAGTCAACGTGTTCAACAATCAATTCTCTTGTAGTCGATAGTTCGAGAAGCTCACTAGTGATCTTTACCGCATCACCCAGCAGCCCGCAGAAGCCTTGAAGGACTATGTTAACAGATTTAACAAAGAGGTCCTAGAAATCCCCAACCTGGACATGGCGACAGCTGCGGAAGCATTCAAAATGGGCTTGAAGAAAGATTCCCCGTATTATGAAGATTTGGTAATGAACCCATGCAAGAAGATGGAAGATATCCGAAATCGAGCATTAAGATTCATCAGGCTAGAAGAGGATAAGGTGAAGCAGTCCAAGCATTCCGACAAGGCATCGTCATATGACCACCCTGATAGAAAGATAGAGTCATCTCACCAAAGGCAGAACAGATCCAGACCTTATCACAGAAATGACCATAGGAAAATCAATTATGTGGAAGATGACGGAGATGATGTTGATTTCGAATCCCCTAAAATTTCTGACTATTGTTTCTCTGTTGATGTTTCAGGTATCCTTTGTGCCATGAGCAACCTTGGAGATAAGGCAAGGTGGCCTCGGAAGAACGACAAGCCGTCTGGTTGGAAGGATAAATCTAAGTGGTGTGCCTACCACGAGGATTTTGGACATCTTACCGAAGATTGCATCGCCTTGAGGAAGGAGATTAGCTACCTGCTATCAAAGGGACCTTTTAAAGAGCTCCTTGGCAACCGCAAGAACAAGACGGAAAGCAAAGAGCCCGTTCCAGCTAGACCGCCATCTCCTCCACCGATAACAAAGGTAGTTAATGTTATTAGTTGTGGTTCTGATATATGTGGCACTTTTTATTCTGCAGCTAAAAGATTCACCAAGCAAGCAAAAGATGAGAAGCCCGAAAGACTTTCGAAGATGTCGCAGCTCACATCCCAAGATGTCATCTCTTTCAAAGAAAGCGACAGAGACAATGTTATGGATCCTCACCATGATGCCCTGGTCATTGCACTCCAGATCGCCAATTTCAGAGTCAGACGTATTCTAGTAGATGGAGGAAGTTCAGTGAATCTCATTATGCTAGACGGTCTGAAAGAAATGAAGATCCCTGAAGAAAGCATCGTTAAGAGGACCTCAGTTCTCGTAGGTTTCAGTGGAGAAACCAAAAGTACAATGGGAGAAATCACACTTCCAGTTTATGTTGAAGGCATCAACTCCATGGAGGGAATCTGCGTGAATGATAGTGCTACGTGTTACAATGTAATATTGGGCAGACCCTGGATTCATGGAATGAAAGCAGTGCCATCCACCTATCATCAATGCGTGAAGATGCCAACACCCTGGAGAGTTGTCAAGGTTTACAGTGATCAGCAATCAGCTAAGGAATGCTATATGACATCCATGAAGGCGTCGACATCTCCAAAGATGGCATATCAATTACAGAGAAAGGCCCGTAAGGTTCTAGAAGCGAAGGAGCATGATGTAAAAGAAATATCCATAGATCCCTCAAACCCATATCTCAAGGTGCTAATCGATCAAGACGTTCCAGCAGAGATCGAGGAAGATCTTGTCAACCTCTTAAAAAGCAAAGTTAAGAGCTTCGCTTTGAGGCATGAAGACATGACAAGCATCAGCAAAGATGTCATCACCCATAAACTCAACATTGACCCATCCTTCAAACCAATTCACCAAAAGAGACGGAAGTTCGCACAAGAAAGGAATCTAATCATTCAGGAAGAAGTAGACAGATTGCTCAAACCAAGATGATCAGAGAGGTTAAATACCCGAGATGGTTAGCGAATGTGGTGGTGGTGGTAGAGAAGAAGAATGGCAAATGGAGAGTTTGTGTTGATTTCACTGACTTAAACAAAGCCTGCCCCAAGGATCCTTTCCCCTTTCCACACATTGACACTTTGGTCGATGCCACTTCTGGGCATGAAGTCTTGACTTTCTTGGACGCCTCTTCAGGATTTCAGCAGATCCATATGGAGCCATCTGACCAAGAGGACACCGCCTTCATTACTCCTACAGGTATTTATTGTTATATTGCAATGCCTTTTGGACTAAGAAATGCAGGTGCAACATACCAGAGGCTAGTCAATATGATGTTCAAAGAGCAGATTGGGGACACCATGGAAGTGTACATCGATGATATGGTGATAAAGTCAAAGAAAGCTGAAAATCATGTACGAGATCTTGCTCAGGCCTTTGATATCTTGGACAAATTCAACATGAAGTTAAACCCAGCGAAGTGCAACCTTGGCATGAAGTCCGGTAAATTCTTGGGCTACATGGTGACGCAAAGAGGAATAGAAGCAAGCCCAGAGCAAATAAAAGCTATTATCAACCTGACGTCGCCTAACTCCGTCAAAGATGTTCAAAGATTGACAGGGAAAGTGACAGCCTTGAATCGATTCATCTCAAAATCCTCAAAAAGATGCAAGCCATTCTACGACATCCTAAAGAAAAAGCATGAGCAGGCCTTTCAAGATTTAAAGTTGTACCTGTCAACACCTCCCCTACTCTCAAAGCCTCAAGAAGGTGAGCCGTTGTATACTTACTTAGCCGTCTCTGAAACTGTAGTCAGTGCCGTCTTGGTCTGAGACCAAGATGGCGTCCAACAACCAATATATTATGTAAGTAAAACACTCCTTGATGCGGAAACCAGGTATTCACACCTTGAAAAGTTAATTTTAGCTTTGATTACTGCATCGGTCAAATTAAGACATTACTTTGAAACTCATATTATTTGTATTCGCACTAACTATCCAATAAAGAGTGTCATGAGAAAGCCAGAGATGTCAGGAAGGATGGCCAAGTGGTCCGTTCAATTAAGAACATACGACATCAGGTATGAACCTAGAACAGCAATAAAATCACAAGCACTTGCAGATTTTGTGGCAGACTTTAGTCCAAGCATGTAACCAGAAGTAGAATTAGAGGTTCAACAGCTCCAAGATGGTGACGTCCTGCGCAAATGAACTCCATTCACAGATGGTGCCTCAAATATGAAGGGCACGGGGATAGGTATTGTCCTAAAGTCGCCACAAGGGGACATCATACCCCAGGCCATTAGTTGTGATTTTAAAGCTACAAATAATGAAGCAGAATACGAAGCCTTAATCGTGGGCCTAACCGTGGCTCTAGACATGAACGTTAAAGCAATTCAGGTATATAGTGATTCATTGTTATTAGTCAATCATTTTAATGGATCCTATGCAGCAAAAAATGCCAAGATGGCAGCTTATTTGGGCATTGTGAAAATTTTGGCAAGAAAATTTCAAATCTTTTCCTTTGAACAAATACCCCGAGAGGAGAACTTTCAGGCAGATGCTTTGGCCAATCTTGGATCATCTTTCAAAAGTTTATCTCAGACCAATATACCAATTATCCATGTCAACATCCCTGCCGTAGAAAGGTTAAAACTTTTTTGTATAGATGACGACGTCTCAGATAATCAGATAGAGACATCTTGGACTGCACCAATAATTAAATATCTTCAAGATGGAACCATCCCCGATGATGAAAAGAATGCTAGAGCATTCAGGGTAAGAATTTCAAGATTTGTATTTATAGATAATGTGCTGTTTAAGAAGTCTTTTGCAGGACCATATCTAAGATGTCTCGAAGTTGACAAAGCAAAGGAAGTTCTTAAAGAATTGCATGAAGGATTGTGTGGTAATCATTCTGGGGGCGGAAGCTTGCATACAAAAGCTCTAAGAATGGGTTACTACTGGCCAACAATGCGTCAAGATGCCGCCATCTTTGCCAAGAAGTGTGATTCATGCCAGAGGCATAACGACATCTTGCACCAACCCGCAGAATTGCTGCATCCTATCCTTTCACCTTAGTCATTTATGATATGGGGAATGGACATAGTAGGCAAATTGCCTAAAGCACCTGGAGGGAAAGTATTTTTACTAGCAATGACAGATTATTTCTCGAAGTGGGTTGAAGCCGAAGCCTATATTCAAGTTCGTGACAAAGAAGTCATCTCATTCATTAAAAAGAATATCTTCAGTAGATTTGGCATCCCGTCCGAATTAATATGTGACAACGGTTCTCAGTTTATCAGCAAGAAGCCGCAAGACTTTCTCACTAGATAGAGAGTCAAGATGGTAACATCATCACCGGTACAACCTCAAGCTAATGGACAGGCAGAATCGAGTAATAAGATTATCATCAACAACTTAAAGAAGAGGCTAGATCAAAAGAAAGGAAGATGGGCAGATGAGCTTCCACTTTTCCTTTGGGCGGATAGAACAACACCAAAAAATGCAACAGGTCAGACCCCTTATTCCTTAGTATTTGGTGCAGAAGCGGTCATCCCTGCAGAAGTCGTCGTCCCTACTGCTAGATATGGGTTGTTGACACCTGAGCAGAACGACGCCAACCTAATCCACGATTTAGATACCATTGATGAGTTAAGAGATTTAGCCAAGATCAGGATGGCGGCATATCAACAGAAGATTGCTAAGTCCTACAACAAGAATGTCAGATTGAGGAAGTTCCAAGTTGGTGATCTAGTCCTACGCAAAGTATTTCAAAATACAAGAGAGCTCAATGCTGGAAAGTTGGCCCCTAAATGGGAAGGACCATACTTGGTGGATGCTGAGGCAGGAAAAGGTTCGTATTTGTAAGTACCCCAAGCTAGATCACCCTCTTCTGAGCACACGGAAAACACCGCAGACTCACACAAACGCAGTCTCGAATACCTATAACCCTCAAAAACAACAAAACCACCAACCAAATCAAGGGGGGGCCTTCCTGGAACAAAAAAAGGACAAAAGGACTTTTGAGGAATTATGCAAAAAAGCAGAGAAGGTCCGTACGAACCTCTTTGTTATCATAATTACTGAATCCTCTTAAAGTCCAACTTATTCCCCCAAATCCAGGAAGTCATAATTACTGGAATACCTTGGAGGTCCGTACGGACCTTTCTACATACAAGGATGTCCGTACGGACCTTCTTGTTACCAGACACCATCATTTCAGAATCCTCTTAAATGGAAGGTCCGTACGGACCTTCTTGCACAAATCTGTGGACTATAAATAGAGGGCTCCCCCTCCCTCATTTTACACATCTCCCTCTTCTCTCCTCTCCCCCCAGCCTTCAGGCACCCCTCTAAGACCCTTCGGGGCAATTCCGGTTCCTTTCGGTTCCTCCCGAGGCCTTCCGAGCTCCCTTGTGGTGCTCCGAAGCCTTTCGGAACGCTCCCGCGACGCTCCCGCGACGCTCCCGCGACGCTCCCGCGACGCTCCCGCGCTGTCCCGAGGCACTCTCGAGGTACTCTGAGGCCCATCGTGGTACTCCGAGGCCTTGCCTGGTCTTTCCCGAGGCGTCCCGGCTCTTTCCGAGTCAAACCGGCAATTCGGACACACGCCGAACCTCCGCCCGAATCCAGCCAACAATCCCGGCCCACGCCGAACCTCTGCCCGAGTGATCCTTGCGATCCTAACGCACGCCGAAACTCTGCCCGAGTGATCCCTGAGATCCCAACGCACGCCGAAACTCTGCCCGCAGACAACCGGCTCATCCCGAAGCAAACCCGGTCCGTCCCGGAACACTATTCCATCCTCAAACACTATTCCCTCGCGGAAGACAGACACGAACCAATATTGGTAAGGCTTCCTTCCTACACTATTTCAATACATTCCAATACGTAGTGTACAATGTAGACATCCGATACAGCATGCATTTTTAAAATCACTCACACACACACACACAACATTTAAAGAATAAGGGGTACCGAAAGACTCATTTTTACGAGGCGACTCGGGTGAGCTCTAATATTCTAATATTCTCTTTCCGAGGAGTCATCTGACCTCCGAACTCAAAATCTCATCACACAAAAACAGTTTATTTTTAAACTGATGCACTTTTTCAATGTTTTGGGCTAAATAAAAATGGCGTGGTGACTCTACAAAGCAAAACACACAGCGAAACACCTCCAACCAACAAAAACGCCGCAAGGCGGGAAATGCCAGATGCGGGGGCGCGATTGCGCTGCCTCTCGGATCCGGGTAATTTCAGTTGGCGACTCCGCTGGGGAACATTTTGTTTTAAAAAACTTTTAAACAAAACAAAATATTTTTTTAAAACAATGATGAGGGTCAAACTTTCATTTTACCCCTTTCTTTAACTGTTGTGTGTGTGCATGTGCTTTACCTTTTATTTTACAAAAAAAATAAAAATACAAAAAATGCATCAATATACATCTTTGTAAATACATTTAAAATTGTTCAAAAAACTTCTGTTTTACTCAGAAAAAGAATTTTAGAGACCGCACACTACTCGCACTGCTGCCTCGGTACACCTCACGCTACTCGCACTGCTGCCTCGGTACACCGCACGCTACGCGCACTGCTGCCTCAGATACACTGCACACTCAACCCTCAACCCGGGGTGGTCTCAGTTGCAGTCCGTTTGGTCTTCCTAGGCCTATTGGATGCGCACGGGATCATTCCAAACATCCCATCCTAGTCAAGCGTCAACCCTGCACGTTTGAGTCTTGAGTCACACTCTGTCCAGACTCGATTGATTTTTACCCAGTCCGTGTCATACAAGCCTGGATACATATCCCATGCCGGCCATTTTTTGAGTCGAAGCTCGGAACTCAAGATCCCTTGCGCAAGCAAAGCGATGAAAGGTCATGCTAAAATCTTGACATGATCTTGATTTTCCGAAGCTACACCCAGACGATGTTCCGTCCCGGATATACATCCATGCCTACATGACACCATGTCATCAAGACTTTAATACGTCAGCCATGACGATATGACCCAGCCAACGCCTAACGTCATAGATCCCTTGCGCAAGCAAGGTAAAGAGAGGTCATACCGAACTCTTGACCCGATCTTGACTCAGGTGCCGGCTCGGTTCATTATTCACATGGCTAACGCATTAAAACGAACATGATAGGCTCGGTCCTTAGGTTTGGTTTTTCTTTTAGGACGGTGGAAACCGCTTGCTCTATAGGACCCTCGCCCGGGGCTGTCCACCCCGGGATGTCGAAATGCAGGTGCAAAACGAGGGGCTTATAGCCGCACAGATGGTCTCCATTGACCCAGGATCTAGCATAGTTGCGAAAAAGAAGAGCAATCTTTTCCAACCTATCTAGGATTCTGAGAAAACACGTTTTAAGTAAATTAAAACAACAAAAAAAAAATAAAAGCGGAAACCGCATGTCACGTGAGCTTTCCCCCTTTTATCCCGAAAGGCCTTCCCGTGTCTAAACCTTACCCGTCACCCCCTCCAGCGAATCGAGAGTGGTTGAGAATACCCGGGAGCCGCCTTTTCAGTATCGAGGTTATAAGGTCCGACAGCCCTTCCAGTTCAGCGGTCCGCACCGTTCGCTACTCCCCCATGACGGGATCAACAGATAACAGTGAGGGAAACGGAACCCCGCAACTAAGGAACCTTCAGACAATGGAGGAGATGCTGCGAGCCTTCGAAACTCTCAAGAAGTGCCAAGAAGAGCAGCAGGCCTGGATCGTAGACACCCTGCGTCTTCGAGGAACCGTTGCAGTTCCCCAACCTGATGGAACCTTCGTTCTCATAGAAGACGAAGAAATACCGGCTCCCCCGGTTTCTCAAAGCTATCAGCAGGTCCCGCCTCCGCCAAGCTACGAGATCCCAGCTAGGCAAAGCAGCTCTCACTCAAAGCTCCACTCAGGCATCAGTCAAGCAGCTCCGACATGCCCGCCTCAGCACAGTTAGTTTCCCGGCTCTACACCCCAAGCTCTGTATCAACAGCACACATACGTGCCTGCACTGCCAGATCCCAATGCATCTCGGTATTCCCCAGGATTCAATCCTCTGCCTCTATACGAGCCTCTCAGCCATAACCAAAAACCCACATGCTTACCTGGGACAGGCATCCCAAGCGGATATCCCGACGTCTCAAACTTGCCACCCGCTGGTCTACCACTTGGGGCTCATGAAACATTTCCCCAATTCCCAAACACAACCCTTAGCGGACCGGGCAATCACGCCCTTAACTTCAATACTCCAGGGTATGGGTTGATATACACTCAACTACCTCCCCAAGACTCCCGAATGGCGATCCCATCAGCCAATCCACCTCCATCTTCGGTTTCCATCCCCGAAAATGGCAACCCGCCTCAACCTGTCGATCCCCACATGGCTTGGTTGATCGAGCAAATAAAGGACATGCAAGGCAAACTAGCCAATTCTCGGAAGGACTCCCTTATGCCCACTGATCCAAACAAGGTGGTCCCGCTTCCTCCGAAATTCAGGATGCCGGAAATGGAAAAGTTTGACGGGACTGAATGCCCAAAAACCCAGATCGACACTTATGTCTTAGGAATGAGAGCCAAAGGGGCAACCCCACAGCAAATGGCGGATCACTTCCAGCATTCCCTCAAATCCACGGCATTAAGGTGGTTCCTCAACGTGAAGGCGGAAAATCGCTCCACCTGGGATCAAATCAGCGAGATCTTCCTGGAAAAGTACCGCGCCAACCTTGAGTAGGAGACAAACCGCCACGATCTGCAAGCCACCGAACAAAAGGATGACGAACCAGTAGGCGAGTTCTACAAAAGGTGGAACTGGAAGCTAAGTGAAATAATGGATCCGCCCTCCAAGGAAGAGCAAATGGACATCTTCCATTCCTGCCTCAAACCATCTCTAAGGACCTTGATCAGCCATCACTTCTATCCAGATCTCCGTGCCATGGTCAACGCCGGAACCAAGTTTGAGAAGACTCTGAGCCATCAGAAGACAACAGCAACCCCTGCTTCGTCTCACCTCTATCGGACAAACCTGTCAACTTCAGCACCTGTCCCGAACAAAGGAAAAGAAGCGGCCGGAATGGTACACTACATCCAGAATGGAGCTCAAGTAAACTGCGATCAAGTAGCCCCAAGGAACAACAATCCCCCACGCTTCCCACAATTCCAGCATTTTGACAACCTCGAAATGCCTCTGGGCCAAGTATTCGAGGCATTGGTAAAGCGAAATCTCCTCAAGCCTCTCGATAATTTCCAAACAAAGACTCTCAAGCCCAACATGGATATGAGCAAGCACTGCGCCTTCCACAACTACCCCGGCCACACCACCGACAATTGCTTTGTGCTAAAGCAAGTGGTCCAGGGGCTAATCGAAGAAGGAAAGTTGGAACGCCCCCGTGGCCCCAACACCATAGGAAATCCATTCCCCCGCAACGACAGGGTGAACACGATATCCTTCGACGAAATTCCAGGCGAGAGTAAGCCTCCTGTAGTCTCTGAGACTGTCAACATGCTATCTCGCTACGACTGGGAATGCGAAACTAGAGTCAAACGGTCCCGTGATCGGGAATCTAGACAAGAACTCCCAAGGGCAAGTGTCTCCCTACGATCTCTGCCACGACCAAGGCACACCAACGGCTGGATCGAATGCTCCCCTGAGGAGACTAAATCAAACGGCAGCACGGGAAGCAGTCTAGCCTTCGCAGACGATGATTTGCCGATGTGTGAGAATCGACACAACGAGGCCCTCCTCATCCTCATAAAAATAGAGATGTTCTACCTCCCGAACGTTTTGATCGATAACGGCTTCGCAGTCAACATCATCGCCTTTAGCACACTGAAACGCCTTCGCGTCGACCGCTCCCTGATGAGACCTTCGCCCCGGATAATCCGAGCTTACGACTCTACTCCACGCCCTGTCGCAGGAGTCATCAATCTGAGGATCCAATTCGACGCACAATTGGAGTCGGTGGAATTCTAAGTGGTGGACATCAAGCCAACCTTCTCTGCCCTACTGGGACGACCTTGGATACATCAGATGAAGGCGGTATCATCTACTCTTCACCAATGCGTGAAATTCATCAACGCCAAGGGAATACTCGAGGTAATCCGCAGAAGCAGCATAATGGCAAGCGCTTGGCCGACAAGCTATGACCCAGAAGAAGGTCCCGACATGACCGAATACTCCTCCGCAGGCGAATCTCCAGCCCTGTCATGCTACGATGTGGATCCCTACATCCACGCTCTAAGTCGCGACGAGTTAGAGATCGAAGAGCTCATGGGTCAAGACGACAACTCCGACATATGCAACTGCGAAGAATGCTTAAGAGAGGATCAAGAGATGGACGCCCAGATGGAGATTGACCGAGGAGTGGACCCCTACTTCGCCGAAAACCCTCTTACAAACTGGCTCATCACCGACCCACGGGTGGAGGACAACCCTTTGGCCCACACTCTCGGATCTCACGGGGACAGCCATCACAGCATAGTCCAATTCAACATCCTGGTGTCTGACCTAGACGAACAGTGGCGCAATCTCCTCCAAGGCCTAATCGGGAAAGGAGAGATAACATGCCCCCTCGAGTCAGACATTGTAAATGTCGTCCAAGCAAAGATCCCAGATAAAGAAGCAGATTCAATGAAAATGATCAACATCAGCAAGAGTCAACTCCGAATCAGCGAATGCTTCGCCCTCCTGGAAGTAGCCCTCAGCGACTTCTATCATTAAGGTCCCCCAAGGACAGGCAGCAACACTAATGGAGGGACATCATCAGGGGAGCAAAAAAACCTCCGCGATATGGTTTGAAGTCGAACCGCAAACAAGCCATCCTCCGGGATCCTTCTCAACTGAAGAATGGCCACCAAAGCCATTGCCACCCTCTCTAGAGCTACATCCCGCCAAGAGTAATGAAGCCTGGTCCAATCCCTCGTCGCCTATAGTCTAGCTTCGAGTCGTGTTGTCTGTGAATTCATGTCTTTCGAGTCATCTGATGGCTCTACGCCGGAAGATCGTGAGTCCATAATCAACAATGTACAGTCTTTACGCTTTCAATAAAAGGTCCGACCTTTGTAAAATATCCTTTTATTGCATCTTTAACAAATGATGAGTTAACTAACACGCAACCGTTAATCACAATTCATCTAAACAAAGAAGCAAGCACATTAATTGAATAAATGCATCAAGCAAACATTTAAGCATGTTGTCAAACGAGAGAAAAACCGGGCCCAAGCTGCCGAGAAGGTTTTAATCACAGCGATTTGGGAGACTGCTAAAGAGCCAAAGAGACGCAAGTCAGAAGCCTCTTCACCAGCACAGTCCAACAACCAGATCTTCCAATACCTCAAAACGGGGAAACCGCCTTCATGAACGAAGAAGGTCAACGCAGGGAAGGAGCCAAAGCCAAGAGCATCATGGCCCTAAAATGCCTCGCCTCTCATTTTGTCATCCTTGGGGACATGCTATACAAGAAACGCTACCAAGGACCACTCTTACGCTGCATCAGTCTGGAAGAAGCAAACGAGCTCATGAACGAAGTCCACAACGGGTCTTGTGGCCCCCACATGAACGCCAGGGCCCTAATGCAAATCATTCTCTGGATGGGCTACTACTGGATCTCCATGGAGGCAGACTGCATCCACTTTGTCCGAAGCTGCGACAAGTGTCAACGGTTCTCCAACCTCAATCACCTACCTCCTCACGATCTCTACTGCATGACTACGCCCTGGCCCTTTGCCACGTGGGGAATCGACGTCATCAGGAAAATTGCTCCGCCAGGCAGCAATGGCCACGAGTTCATCTTAGTAGCCATCAACTACTTCACCAAATGGGTCGAAGCCAAGTCCTACATGGTGCTCACCTCCCAGAAAGTCGCACATTTCCTCAAGGAAAACATCATCTGCCGATACGGCATCCCGAACGAAGTCATATCAGACAACGACTCCCACTTCGAAGGAGAATGCGACAGACTGCTGGCCGAATTCAAAATCACACGCCACAAGTCTTCTCCCTACCGGCCACAAACGAACGGCGCCGTGGAAGCAGCAAACAAGACCCTCGAACGGATCATCCAAAAAATGACCACCCGAGGACGCGATTGGCCCGAGAAGCTGCACCTTGCACTTTGGGGCTACCGAACATCAGTCAGAACAGCCACGGGAGAAACTCCATTCGCCCTAACATACGGGATGGAAGCAGTCTTGCCCATTGAACTGGAAATTCCCTCACTCCGAGTGTTGCTGGAAAACGAAATCAACGAAGTCGAATGGCTCCGAAGCCGACACGACGAATTGGCTCTGCTAGACGAGCGACGACTAAAGGCCATGAAACACATCCGAGCCTACCAAAGCAGAATGGCTAGAGCCTTTGACAAGAAAGTCAAGTCCCGAGACATCAGGGAAGGCGATCTGGTACTCAAAGAAAATCCTCCCACTCGAACCAACCCACTGGGAAAATGGGAACCAACATGGATCGGCCCTTTCGTGGTTCAAAAGATCTTCTCCGTAGGTGCCATGAAGCTGACAGACCTAGACGGCTATCCCTTCGTGAATCCAGTCAACGGAAGCAAACTTCGCAGATACTTCGCCTAAAGAAGAACAAACTGTGCATCTCTTGGCACTCCATGTAGTGTCGAACTATGCAGACCTGAGCCCACTAGTCCGGGGGAACGTAGGCAACCTTAATTGGTCCGGTCTAAATGTGAGCACCCCAACCCGGGACCTAACGCATGTCCCGAGCTTGAGAAGCTCAAACTACGAAAACCCATCTTCTATTTTTTTAAAACTTTTATTTGCCTTTACAAGAAAACCAATTCTCAATTTTTTTCCATAAACAAAATCAAATAATAATATCTCCACTTGAAGGAATTTAAACGAATACTTTAATAACCATACTTGATTAATTACATTGAAAACCCTAATTCACATTGTTTAACAAAAGAGTTTTCCTTACAACTTATAAAAGAGTAATACTTAAATATGACCCCCGACAACCCACTCATATACCTATCCTGACAAGTCCCAAAAGCAAGAGTCCAAACTCTTTCCCCGGCCTCACTGGTTCGGGTCACCTGTCTCAGCACAATCTAAAACAGTAAAAGGGAAGGAGTGAGAATAAATCTCAATAAGCTATTATGAATGCAGCAAGATGCCAAACAAGATGCAACACATAGCATGGTAGCACGTAACACATTATGAAAGCAGTAAACACCTTACGTTACCTCATTTTACCTTTTCCGTCTGAACAATAAGTCGTACAACATGGGAGTAAAACTCCGCTCTTTGGTGAATTGCCTCCAGCACATTCACCGCTTATAGGACTCATACTCCAGAGATCCATATAAGAAAATCAGATACTAAATCGTAGTATCCAACAATAATACCGCTATACTGTAAAGCTTTTGGCTTAATACGTAAGCATTCCCCTAATCACCAAATCACAATGGCCTGTAAGGCTTTTGGCTCAATACGATCCGCTAGCACACCCACTCTGTGGCCACAGAGGGGAAAGGTCACAGGTATGATGAACCTTCAATCACTTATAGAACAAATCAATAATTGATTGAATTCCATTATACCCCCTGATCACATGTAATATCCAAGCACATAATAGTTACTTGAATTAAATCCACAAAAGGGATAGTAATATAACAACATGGTAAATTATACTCATGTTAAATCAATACCATAGTGCAACATTCATTTAATACACTATGCATAATCCATCAATGAATATGAACTCAAGTAAGGTATCCATATAACCACATAATCCACACCGGGATACAATAAAATCAACATGCCAGATAATCCACAACTGAGATACAATACAACCATATACCAAATAATCCACACTTGGGATACAACATAACAATACCAAATAATCCCCACTTGGGATACAATGCCACAATGTGATACATAAACATTTCTAACTAACGCAATAGTGTAATTATAGTCTCTACACTATCTAATCACCAAGGTTATGAGGCAAGTACGGCCACTCTAAACCATAAACTATTTCTACGAAGTCGTTACTCAACCTTGAATAATCTTAATAAAAGTTCAAGATCTACTTCCCAAGTTTGAACTACTTTGGTGAAGTACGAATCAAGCTTAATAACCATTTTCCGGACAATATTCTATATCCCAAGATCTCTATAGGGATTCAAGCTAAATTTATCCAGTGGGAGTCACAATGCTTAAGTGGCCCAAAAGATCTACTTGAATCTAGGTTGAAAGGAATTGATTCCTATCCGAATTGGATTAGGTTCTATTAATTTATAATGGTTAAGGATCATTCCCCGAGGTTATTAGTAAAAATCAGCAAAAGAGAAAACTGAGGAAGGTCTGGTGACATGGGCGACCGCCCATGTCACTTGGGCGACCGCCCAAGAGAGTTTCAAAAAGGATCCATGTTACTGCCCTCATGGGCGACCGCTCAATACCTCTTGGGCGACCGCCCAAGAGGGATTCCCAGGTAGCCAAGGTTCTGCCCACTTGGGCGGCCGCTCAAGCCCCCATGGGCGACCGCCCAAGCCACTTTTCCAAAGAAGCTCGCATTTCAAACCCTCCTTTTACCCATTTTATTTTCCCTTTTAATCTTCCTTATTTACAAGAACACCAAAAGAATTTCTAACTTTACAATTTCATCCTAAATCATTTAAACCCAAAATGATATAAACCTAGTTCATTTACCATATGATTTCTAACCCATTTACTAACACATTTCAAGTTAAATCTTCTAAAACTAACTCCACCCATTTCTTACACTCTAAATCCACTTCTATGAACACTAACATTATTCTATGTCATTTACCCATTTTCTCAACTCCAAGAATAGTTTCAAAGCATTAAACAACCTTCATATTAACAAGAACAACATTTAGAGTTAATGAGCATTTAAATGAAGAGAAGGGTCATAATAACTTACTTTAGAATAGGAGATGGATTATGGATTTCTTTAGCTTGAAGAACTCCCCTAGACGCCCCGATTACAAAAGTACTCCCGGATTGAAAAATGAAGAAGGATTGAACTCTCTAAGGACTTGGAAGAAGAGGTATCTTGGAGAAGGCTTCCATGACTTTTGGGGAAAGAGGAAGAAGAAAAATGAAGAAGAAGGAAGGAGGAGGTGAATGGAAAGTGTAGGAGAAGTATGGGAGGAGTATGGGGGAGATTGACTAAAGGGGAAAAAGGGATGAGGGATTTAAGGAGAGGAAAATGGCCCCCCATCTCAAATCAATTAAAACCTTTTAAAATCTTTTCATTTAAATCCTTTACTTATTTCCCCTACACAAAGAAGCCTAACTACCCATATTTTATTTATTTTATCCATTTCTATTTTTATACTTCTCCCAAGATGCTTTATTTAATTTTTCAATCATCTCAACCTAATATAAGAAATTAATGATATAAAATGGTCACATAATATTAACAAAAATATTAAAAGCATATAATATGATGCTACAATTGATGCCTAGGGTTAGGGTCGTTACACTAAAAACACACAAAAAGGTCAAAAGTTTGAATGTCAACCAAGACCTCCATCAAGCTACGCACTTTCCAAGAGCATGCCCCCAACATCACCTTGACCAAGTCAAACAACGATGGCAACATCAAAAGACATCCGAAGGTCACTCAGCGTCAAACGACTGACCCATGTAAACTTCCAAGCCAGGGGCTTGTCTTCGCCCTCACGCGCTTCAAAACAAAAAAAAGAGAGCTCAAGCAGACGCTTACAAAAAAAAAAGAAGCTCAAGCAGAAACTTACAAAAAAAAAATAATAATATAAAAAGCTCAAGCAGAAGCTACAAAAGAGGTCAAAAGCCCGACGCCAACAAACAAGAGGCAAGGAAGCTACGGAAAAGACCGTCAAAATGACTTGTCAAGGGATGATCCAACCTCTCATCCAAACACAAGGCCCAAGCAAAAGGGATTGCCGTCAAGGCCCAGGCTGCTTCAGTCCGCAAATACAACAGAAAGGTCCAAAGCTGGACGCCGCCAAGGTTCACAAAAGAAACGAAAAGCGAACAAGAGATCTTGCGTCTCGACAAAGCTTTAAAAGTAAATCACAAATCACTAACGATTACAACATTTCTTGATGAGTTCAAGCACGGTCTACTCTCAAGTTCACAACATGCTAAAAGACAGCTTAATACATTTAACAAATAATGTGTTTGCAATGCAATGAATGGATACCTAGGAGGTCATTCCGCGCCATCTGCGCTTGTCCCCTCGCCATTCTTCCCTTTCTTCCCTCGTACCCGGTGAGTCTTCTTTCGCTCCACGCGAGCCATCTCTGTCTCTCTCAGTCCGAGATTAGGGGTCCTCCCCGTAGAGTCAAACAATCCAGCAGCTCTCAGGGCTTCATTCCCCCGTGCTTCGGCTCGGATCTCCTCCCTGCGAGTCTGCAAAAGGAGACCTCTCCTCGTCAGTCGATCAACTCTAGTCTCGTAGTCAAACAAAGCGTCTCCCGTGACATCCTGAGGGTCAGACCAGGCTTCGGCACTCCTGAGGCAATAGCTACTACGGCAATCGGGCCCCAGAATCGCTTCACACCTGCTCCCCAAAACCACTTGGGACTGCCCAACGCGTTGCTCATACCAAGCCAGGTACTGGGTCATCAATACGACATTCTCCCGACATCTAAGGAGCACCACGGGAGGGAAAGCGAAATACTTTCATACCCTCAGAAAATACAAAAGAGCACCTGGAGTTATCATAAAAAGAGGAGCTACCTCCGCAGTGGCAAGGTCATCCCAGCCCAACAAAGGCTCCTGCTTCATCCCGAACTGCCGGGAAACAAGCGACGGAATATAGAAGGAGGACCAAGAAAAACCTGGAACTCTGACAACATAGGACCCTTCCTGAAAGGCCCTCCTAGTCTGGATTCCCCAATACGGAACCCACCAACAGATCTGATGCTTACCAAGCTGTGACATCCATCTCTCCCAAGCGGGCTGATCCATATCCAATACCGGAGGACGCTGAGCAAATGTCCACGGGCTAAACGACGCTGGAACCTCACGCATATCCTGAAGTCTCACTCGCAGCCACAAGGTGAGCAAAGCGGGGCTTCCCCCTCTCATGAACCTATCCCCAGTTGCCAGACGGTCAATACCGTGAAGAGTCTCCCCCAGCACCAACGGGACAATATCCTCTCCAGCTCTGCAGTGCCCAACCACATCTAGCAAAGCGCCATCGCAAACCCCAAGGGAGCTGACCATGAAAAGCGTTGTTATCACGCGCAAGGCAAATGCATCCCACGAGACATCACTCTCATCATCAATCATAAATCGCTCCGGTAGCGCAGAAATGTCAATATGATCCGAATCAAGGATCATGCCCTGCACTTCTCCAAACGAAGTCCGAAGAAAGCATGCGAGCTTCACGCTCACGGCAGCACTGCCAATCAAAGGAAGCGAGATGGCCTCCACCTCCGGTCCTCCCATCAAAGCTCGAAAATCCTTGAAGGTGGGCACCATTTCATTGTAGGAGAAGCAATACACATGCCTCCTAACATCCCAGAACTTCGTGGCAGCCCGTAACAATTCCCAATCAGGAACCAACTCCTTAAGGGACCAAACCGAGCAGAGTCGAAACCTTACCACGAAAGCTCGCCTCTAATGCCTCATACGGTGTCGCATCCACATTTTCAGCCGCTCAAGGAAGTATGCTTGCCGCTCCTTCGCAAGCCTCGGCAAAACTCTTAGAACATACGAAGAATCCATGGCAAAAATGGAGGTTCCTAGAGAAAATGGGGAAGAAAGCTCAAAATGAGTGCAAATGGGAAGTGGGGAAAGTCCAGACATCCGAAAAACACATATCCCTTCCCAAAAGCAAAGGAGATCCGTACGGACCTTTTTGCATCCCAAGTTGGTCCGTACGGACCTTATTACACCATGGTCCCACGTTTCCAGGAAACAGTACAACAACCACTGTTCCCAGCAGGACCTTGCTCCAAACTGCCCAAATTCTGGCCAAAGCCATTTCCGGCAAGCATACGCTACCCACAAACGCACTCACAGCTCACGTGGCATGCACAAATAATAAACTAGCAATAATTCCTAGGACAATTCCCGCGAATCACAAAATACGGCATTACATCTTTAAATGAAATACTTTGCTGTGCAAATACAAGTGTTTTATTACAGGTACCCATAATGTCTGTTGCTAAACAAAAAAAAGGAAAGGAGATATGGAAAGAGGGAAAGCAAATGAGCCCTAATCCGACTCTACATCATCATCATCAAGCGAAAAGTCAGGCACCTCGGCAAACTCGCCAGCCACACCCTCATCATCAGAATACTGAACCCCCTCCTGGGGTGGGTACTCAAAAAACTCTCTCCCGGTGCCTCCTACGAAGGCCAGAACTGGTGAAGGATCGACTGCCTCTGGACTCCCGAAGGCATCCATGCTATGTCGCCCCCGAACGAGTCCCTCCAACTGCTACCCTGGCTCAGCCCTCGGCGGAGGAACGTCCATAGAATGCCTCGATGGCATCGGCTCGTACGCCGGCACACGCCGCGAAGACCTGCAAGACAGCTTCCCCGCCAACTTCTTCACAAAGGACCGCATCGCCACATAACGTCGGGTCAGCGTGTCAAAGGCTCTCCCCGAGACCTGCACAAGCAAACAGCCAAAGAAACGCTCAGCTAAAGAGATACAGGCATATAAAAAGAGAAAAGTACAGAAAAGATGCCAAGATGGAAAAGAGTAAGCACACTCACCGGCATATCCGGGTCAACCCGATAGGCAGCAGGAGCCTGCTCAGGGACGGGTACTGACACCCTCCGCCTCGACGAATCCCCATGAACATATGTGAAGTCCGGCCCAGGCACCTGAACATCTGGGGGATGCGGCGAGCCATCCTGCCTCTCCCTCGCCAACACTTGTGGCATCCTCAGCTTCCTCCTAACGAAGGCCCCATACTCCTCTCCATACAAAACAAACTCATCGGCACTCACGCCGCCCAGATATCTCTCATACTCCAGCACGTCCATGTCACGGGAATCCATCATCCCAAAAGGCGGGTCCCTCGGAGCCATGGGGAGCATACCCGGGCCATGCTTCCAGAAGACCCTCTCCCCCAAATACATGACATCGCATGTCAGGCCCCGTATCATCTTCCTCTGCGCCGTCACCACGGGACCAACCTCAAACTCGTCACCCCCATACCGATCCCAGGGGTACAAATCAAACTCCGCCAGGCTATCTTTCCCCAGGTGCTCCTGCACATCCTCGTAGGCGATGGTGAGCTTCCCCCTTCTAGTCCTCCTCCTCCTCAACAGACGGGCCCAGCCCAACATAGCGGGATAGGCCGCAATGGCCTCAGCATCTCGATCCCACGGAAAGCACCGGAAGATCTCATAAAGCCATACCTGCGACAAAATCAGAAAAGGCTCAGTGCAAAAGAAAACGGAGAAATGACAAATTGCTAAATCAAAAACAGCAATAAACTCATACCTCCAAAGCAAAATCAAAGCAGCCCAAAGAACTGGCCACGCCTCGGCTAAACCGGTCCAAAGAAAAATAAAGCTCGGCCAGGCCCGCCTCGCCCCAAGCTATCTCACCAACCCTCTCCAAATCCACCAGACTCTCCAGCAGAGGAAAAGGAGCCGCGGTAGCGTGATTCGAGAACAGAGTCTCGGAGAGGGCAAACCACAAGAAGGAGCGTGCAAGCTGCTTCGCCGTCACCAAGCCGGTACCACGCGATAGGACCCAATTTTGGCCGAAATCTGCATCTCTACGTCGCCGTACAGCATGCCCAGGCCCCTGCAAGGAAGAGGCGCAAAGCCCAACAACTCAGCCAGCACCCCATCGGACATCCTGTCCCTCCACCGCACTGGCCCTCCTTTGAAGGAAAGCCCGGTAATAGCTGCAAAGTCGGTGGGAGTCACCGTCACCTTGCCCCAGCTCAAATGGAAGGTGTGGGTGGTATCCCACCAATACTCGGACAAGCCCAGGAAGATACTCTTGTTCTTCCTCGTATCTGAAATCCCGGCTAGGTTCTCCACGAACACGCCCAAGCCGAAAGTGAAGACTAGCCTCTTAGGGCTCGGCCTGCCCTCCCTAGAGATGTCCGGCAATTGCTGCCACAACTCCACTACAACCTCGAGCGACCCCTGAGACTTCATTTTTTTGGCTTTCCCAGACAAAAGCCCCTCATCCTGCAGGTAAACACAGCAAAGGTACGTCAGTCACAATACTTAATGCAAAATACCAAAAGGAAACCAAACCATAAAAAAAAAAAGTCCGTCCCAACACGGCAAAACAAAAATAACCCGTCACAAAACATGGTACGCATTGCACATAATTTTCACATGTAACCCGTCACAAAACACGGCACGCATTGCACATAATTTTCACATGTAACCCGTCACAAAACACGGCACGCATTGCACGCAATTTTCCTCATGCAGTCCGTCACAAAACACGGCACACACTGTACAAATTTTCTCAACAGAGGGATTAAGCCCTACACGACACATTTTCAAAGACCCGTCACAAAACACGGCACAGATTGCACATAAACCCCCCACAAAGTCCGTCACCAAAAAACACGGCACACACTACATGACACATTTTCAAAAGAAAAGTCCATCCCTACACGGCACATACTTTCAGACAAAACCCGTCACAAAACACGGCACACGTCACATTTTTCACAAAATTTTTCCCTACATGGCAATTTTCTCACATTGTACACACATAAATAGCTAAGGTACAAAACACCAAAGCATGCATTTCAAAGAGAGGCACTTTATTTTTACAAATAAGAGCTAATCTCCACATTTTTGCACAAAATTCACATACCCACAATTCTTACATGCTCAATTTCAACAATTCATCGCGAATTTCACAAAAAGCATGGCAAACAACAAAAGTCCCAAATATGCGAAAAACTAAAACCTAGTTCTAGCATACAACAATTCAAGCAAAGAATCAAGACTAAATTGATTTCTTACCTCCCCGACGGCCCTATCTCGCAAGTTGCGCACCTACGGATTCGGATACAACACATCCGGGTTCCTCGACGAAGGCACAAAGGAAGTGCAATTCCTTTGAAGGTCCGCCCTTTGCTCAAACGCCTCTTGGCCCCGTTGACGATGACCTCTCCTTGCCCTTTCCGCCATTGACAAGCGATTCAAGCTAAATGTGGAGGATTTTCTAAGAAATTTGGAGAAAAAATGGAGTTTTCTCCTTCTCTCTCTCGGCTGCTCACGAAACTGGAAGAGGAAAATGGGGGGTTGCCTCGGTTCTGCAACTGGTCAAAACCTGGGGATTTTAAAAAAACACAAAGGTCCGTACAGACCTCTATGCAGAGAGAGAAGATCCGTACGGACCTCCTTGCAATATTTGGTCAAATTACTTCTTTGCCCATATAATCTTTGCCCCTGGCTGTCCAAAGGCCTATTTCAGCAGATTCAATGCAGTTTGGTCTTTAATCCAACAAAACCAACCCCGACCATCATCGTAAGTCTGGATTTCGCCCACTAAACGGCAACACAAACACCGGCTGTCATCGTAAGCCCGGACCTCGCCCACTAAACGGTAAAACCAACGCAAAAGGAGCCAGTGCCTCCAAGCATAAATCCCAAGGCACAAAACGCCTCCAAAATGCCAAACGGTGAATCAACCACCGGCCATCAAAGTAAGCTCGAAGTCACCTTCTCGACGGACAAAGCCCCTACGAGGCCACATATCCCCAGCAGATGAACACCGGCAGTCATCGTAAGTCCAACCTTTCCCCCAGCGGACAAAACACGAGGCATTCACACCTCTCACAATTAAAGCACAAGGCAGTCACGCCTCCGCAAACCGCAGTCAGAAGACGAATCAAGTCCTCACGCACGACACAACCGCAGTTAGAAGATGAATCAAGTCCTCACGCACGACACAACCGCAGTCAGAAGACAAATCAAGTCCTCACGCACGACACAACCGCAGTCAGAAGACGAATCAAGTCCTCATGCACGACACAACCGCGGTCAGAAGACGAATCAAGTCCTCACACACGACACAACCGTAGTCAGAAGACGAATCAAGTCCTCACGCATGATACAACCGCAGCCAAAAGACAAGTCACGTCCTCACCACTACCTCCAGCCCGGAAGGCTTTAAATCACTCAGTCCGGGAGACTGCATAAATCAGCCACATCAATATTCACAGCCCGAAAGGCTTTAAATCACTCAGTTCGGGAGACTGCATAAATCAGCCAAATCATCTATATTTGTAGCCCGGAAGGCTTTAAATCACTCAGTTCGGGAGACTGCATATATCAGCCAAATCACTATATCCGCAGCCCGGAAGGCTTTAAATCACTCAGTCCGGGAGACTGCATAAATCAGCCAAATCACTATATCCGCAGCCCGAAAGGCTTTAAATCACTCAGTCCGGGAGACTGCATAAATCAGCCAAATCACTATCTCTAGCCCGGAAGGCTTTAAACCACTCGGTCCGGAAGATCGTATAAATCTCCCAAATCATTATCCCCAGCCCGGAAGGCTTTAAATTACCCAATTTGGAAAACCGTAAAATTTCCATCTCAGGGCGCCACCACGTCCTCACAGTCGACCTCGGCGGTCACACGACACTTCAGGGCACCACCACGCCCGCATATACTCACAATTTCATGACCTCTGAACTACGACCAGGCTTGATTCCCGCCAGGGATACGTAGGAATCCTATCACAGGGTCCAGCCAACTGACCTATACGGTCACCCAGGACGCCACCACGTCCTTACCACCGACCTATACGGTCACCCAGGATGCCACCACGTCCTTACCACCGACCTATACGGTCACCCAGGATGTCACCACGTCCTTACCACCGACCTATACGGTCACCCAGGACGCCACCACGTCCGTATCACCGACCTATACGGTCACCCAGGATGCCATCACGTCCTCACAGCCAGGCACTATACGGTCACAAGACGCCACGCGTCACCGCGTAGGCCCTATACGGTCACCCGGGGACGCCGCCGTGTCCCGTACCAGACCTATACGATTCGCGGGACGCCACCACGTCCGTATCACCGACCTATACGGTCACCCAGGACGCCACCACGTCCTCACAGCCGACCTATACGGTCACCCAGAATGCCACCACGTCCTCACAGCCGACCCACACGGTCACCCACAGGATACCATCATGTCCATACACAGAGTTTCAGTCAGAGGACATCTCCCGTCCTCGTACACAACAACACTTACCCCACACACGAACTACGATCAGGCTTGATTCCCGCTAGGGATACGTAGGAATCCTATCACAGGGTCCAGCCAATCAACCTAAACGGTCACACAACAGGACACCGCCATGTCCTCACAAACCGACCTACACAGTCACTTCCTCTCCAGCACGCGATCCAGATCAGAACCCTTATCTTATCGACGACCCCACTTCCTCCGTAAGTAACGTCGTCAAGGGGCTTCTGTAAGTACCCCAATCTGGATCACCCTCTTTCGAACATACGGGAAACACCGCAGACTCACACAAATGTAGTCTCGAATACCCATAACCCTCAAAAACCACAAAATTACCAACCAAACCAAGGGGGGCCTTCCTGGAATAAAAAAGGACAAAAGGACTTTTGAGGATTTATTCAAAAAAGAAGAGATGGTCCGTACGGACCTCTTTGTTATCATAATTACTGAATCCTCTTAAAGTCCAACTTATTCCCCCAAATCCAGGAAGTCATAATTACTGGAATACCTTGGAGGTCCGTACGGACCTTTCTGCATACAAGGATGTCCGTACGGACCTTCTTGTTATCAGACACCATCATTTCAGAATCCTCTTAAAGTCCACATTATTCTCTCAAATCGAGGAAAACCAAAATCTTGGATTTCATGGAATGTCCGTACGGACCTTCTTGCACAAATCTGTGGACTATAAATAGAGGGCTCACCCTCCCTCATTTTACACATCTCCCTCTTCTCTCCTCTCCCCCCCAGCCTTCAGGCACCCCTCTAAGACCCTTCGGGGCAATCCCGGTCCCTTTCGGTTCCTCCCGAGGCCTTCCGAGCTCCCTTGTGGTGCTCCGAAGCCTTTTCGAGCGCTCCTGTGACGCTCTCGCACTGCCCCGAGGCACTCTCGAGGTACTCTGAGGCCCCTCGTGGTACTCTGAGGCCTTACCTGGTCTTTCACGAGGCGTCCCGGCTCTTTCCGAGTCAAATCGGCAATTCGGACACACGCCGAACCTCTGCCCGAATCCAGCCAATTAGGGCTGTAAACGAGTCGAGTTCGAACGAGTTTTCTGTGTTCGAGCTCGAGCTCGTTTATTTCTTCTCGAGTTCGAGTTTTTCTCGAGTTCGAGTTCGAGTTCAATCGGTGGTTCGAACTCGAGCTCGATCGAGTTCGAGTTGTTCGCGAGCTACTCGCGAGCTTCTCGAGTCGATCTCGATTTCGAGCTTAAACGATCCGAGTTCGAGTTTGATCTTTTTTGGAAACAAATTTTCGAGCTTAACGAGTTTATTTCGAGTTCGAGCTTAACGAGTTTATTTCGAGTTCGAGCTTAACAGTTAATTTTTTAACAGATTTCGTTAACTTTGTATGTAGTATATTATTATTTTTTTCAATTTTTTTTTTCAATTTTTTTTTGGATAAATAAGACTATTTTAGACCTAAGTTTACTACATACATTTTTTCCAAAAAGTTTTATTAAAAAAGTTATGAATTTTGAAAGAAATAAAACTTAACAGTTTTTTGAAAAAAGTTAAATTTTATTTTTTTTCAATTTTTTTTTTGGATAAATAAGACTATTTTAGACTTTTGTATACTACATACAATTTTTGCAAAAAGTTGTATAAAAAAAGTTATGAATTTTGAAAGAAATAAAACTTAATTTTTTTAAAAGAAATGAAAGTATATAAAAGAAAAAAGGAACGGTACCCTTAAAATTACAAAGAGGGGAACAACCAACCTTACTCTTTTATAAATAAGAGGGGATATTTAGTAGACTAGTAGTAGTAGTGGTAGTAGTAGTAGTGGTGGTAGTGGTAGTAGACTAGTAGTGGTAGTGGTAGTAGTGGTGATAGTAGTAGTAGTGGTGGTAGTGATAGTGGTGGTGGTAGTGGTAGTGGTAGTGGTGGTGGTGGTGGTGGTGGTGGTGGTGGTGGTAGTAGTAGTAGTGGTAGTAGTAGTAGTAGTGGTGGTGGTAGTGGTGGTAGTAGTAGTAGTAGTGGTGGTAGTAGTGATAGTAGTGGTGGTAGTAGTAGTAGTGGTAGTAGTAGTAGTGGTGGTGATAGTGGTGGTAGTAGTAATAATAGTGGTAGTAGTGGTGGTAGTAGCGATAGTAGTGGTAGTAGTGGTGGTGGTAGTAATGGTGGTAGTATGGTAGTACTTGTAGTGGTAGTAGTGATGGTGGTAGTCGTGGTAGTAGTAATAGTATGATGGTGGTAGTAGCGGTAGTAGTGGCGTGGTGGTGGTGGTAGTAATGGTGGTAGTATGGTAGTACTAGTAGTGGTAGTAGTGGTGGTGGTAGTGGTGGTGGTAGTAGTAATAGTAGTGGTGGTAGTAGCGGTAGTAGTGATAGTCGTAGTGGTAGTGGTAGTGGTAGTGGTAGTGGTAGTGGTAGTGGTAGTGGTGGTGGTAGTAGTGGAAGTGGTGGCAGTGGTGGTAGTGGTGGCAGTGGTGGCAGTAGTGGCAGTGGTGGTAGTGGCAGTGGTGGTAGTGGCAGTGGTGGTAGTGGCAGTAGTGGTGGTAGTAGACTAGTAGTGGTGGTAGTAGTAATAGTAGGGGTAGTAGAAGTGTGGTGGTAGTGGTGGTAGTGGTAGTAGTAGTAGTGGTGGTGGTAGTAGTGGTGGTAGTAGTGGTGGTAGTGGTAGTATTGGTAGTAGTGGTAGTGGTAGTGGTGGTAGTAGTAGTAGTGGTGGTGGTAGTAGTGGTGGTAGTAGTAGTGGTGGTGGTGGTGGTAGTAGTGGTGGTAGTGGTGGTGGTAGTGGTGGTATACGGAGTATACTTTAATTTGTTTAGTTTTTTCTAACTTTTTTATATAACTTTTTGAAAAAACTTTCCCAACTAAAAAAAGTCCAAAACAGTTTTCTTTATCCAAAAAAAATATAAAAAATATATATATATGTATATAAAAACAATGTATAAAATAAAAAATCAAGTTACTGACGAGCTTCACGAGTCGAGTTCGAGTTCGAGCTGATAACAAACAATGAAAAATTCGAGCTTTTATCGAGTTTACCGAGTCGAGCTCGAGTCGAGTCGAGTTCGAAACGAGCTTTGTCGAGCTAACGAGTCGAGCCTGTTCGACTCGAAAATTTCACGAGCTAAAATTCTTGTTCGAGCTCGAGCTCGAGCTTCAACTCGAGCTCATTCGAGTCGAGTTTTTTCGAGTCGAGCTCGAGTCGAGTTCGAGCAACTCGGTTCGCGTAACAGCCCTACAGCCAATGATCCCGGCCCACGTCGAACCTCTGCCCGAGTGATCTCTGCGATCCTAACGCACGCTGAAACTCTGTCCGAGTGATCCCTGCGATCCCAACGCACGCCGAAACTCTGCCTGCAGACAATCGGCTCATCCCGAAGCAAACCCGGTCCGTCCCGGAACACTATTCCATCCTCAAACACTATTTCCCCGCGGAAGAAAAACACGAACCAATATTGGTAAGGCTTCCTTCCTACACTATTTCAATACATAGTGTACAATGTAGACATCCGATACAGCATGCATTTTTAAAAGCACATACACACACAACATTTAAAGAATAAGGGGTACCGAAAGACTCGTTTTTACGAGGCGACTCAGGTAAGCTCTAATATTCTAATATTCTCTTCCCAAGGAGTCATCTGACCTCCGAACTCAAAATCTCACCACACAAAAACAGTTTATTTTTAAACTAGTGCCCTTTTTCAATGTTTTGGGCTTAATAAAAACGGCGTGGCGACTCTACAAAGCAAAACACACAGCGAGGCACCTCCAACCAACAAAAATGCCGCAAGGCGGGAAATGCCAAATGTCGGGGCGCGATCGCGCTGCCTCTAGGATCCGGGTAATTTCAGTATTCGCTATCAACCTTAGATGGAACAAGGATCCCCCGGAGCTGGAATGCCATTCACCTCAAGTCCTATTTTATGTAAGTTTCAATAACGACATTTCCATACAAATAAAACCAAGGTATGAATTTTACAGTTTTATTTCAATAAAAGTACTTTTCAATTTTGTTTATTATTTGAACATTTACTGACTTAAGCATCAGAGGGGTGTTAGCTAAGCTAACACCCACCCCTAATGTGTTTCTGTTTTGCAAGAAAACATGAAGCATTCAAATAAACCATGCGACCTTAAGATGTCAACATCATTCCGGGAAGGTGACATCTTAATACTGACAAAGTCAGGTATGATCATATTTTTAAGTCATTTCCTTACTTCTTTTCTTTCAAATAAATTTTTTACGAAAATCTAGTACTTTTCTATTTCCTTTTATCAAATAAAAAAAGACATCATAATAGATGTCGAAATCTTTCACTTTCTTATTGTTTTGCAAGAGGTCATCATCTCAAAAACATTTTCATGAAGACAACCGCTTGAGACTAGTCATCTCACCTACGTTAAAGGTACTTAATCCCTTCAAAGGTTTAAAGAAATTACTTTCTTTCATTTTAAATAAGGTTTAAACACCTCGCCTGGAGCGCACGATGTCAACCTTGATTGAGGTGTGTGATGGGCCCGTATGTTTAATATATACGAATTACCCATCTCCACTCAACCAATGTTTTTTGACCCTAAGAATTTTTCAATTTGGTTGTGGCATATTCGTGACACCTAAGAACAAAAGGATCTTGACATCTACATGTCAATCAAAGCAAATGCAAGGATTTTTACATCCAGCGCAAGGTGACAACATCTCCAAGTAAATTAACATGTCAGCCTTCTATTTTCATTTTCAAAAGCTTATCCCTACCAGAAAATATTTTTTGCTACTAGTAAATTTTGTATGGCCCTTATGGACCAATTACAAACCCAAAACATTAAAATTGTTTTTCCAACCATCCCGGGACGCAGTCCGTCATCAAACCAAAGTTTTAAACAAAAGAACCATTTTTTACCTTCACGGGGTGGCTACTGTCGCAAATGTTGTGCCTTCTTCCTGCATGACATCATCCTTCAAATCGGATGATACCTCTCCTACTTCAGCTTCTTCTCCATTCAGGTTCTTCAAGATCAAACGTTCCTTCTCAACTTCCCATTCTGTGTGCCTTCCTTCTTGGAATTCCTCCATCATCTGAATCTTGATCTCCAACATGCTCTTAGCAGCAGAAGCCATCAAGCTCTTCTTCAGCTCCTCAATCTCTTGCAGTTGAGTATCCTGGATAGATGACATGCCCTTCATCAAACTTTTGACTTCATTTTGTAAGTTCTCTACCCTCTTGGTCAGTACATCTTTCTGCTATTTCGCCTGTAGTGCATCTAGGACCAATTTCATGTTCCTCTCCTCAAGACGCCACCACGTCCTCACAGCCGACCTATACGGTCACCCAGGACGCCACCACGTCCTCACAGCCGACCTATACGGTCACCCAGGACGCCACCATGTCCGTACAGCCGACCTATACGGTCACCCAGGACGCCACCACATCCTCATAGCCGACCTATACGGTCACCCAGGATGCCACCACGTCCTCACAACCGACCTATACGGTCACCCAGGACGCCACCACGTCCTCACAGCCGACCCACACGGTCACCCACAGGATACCATCATGTCCATATACAGAGTTTCAGTCAGAGGACATCTCCCGTCCTCGTACACAACAACACTCACCCCACACACAAACTACGATCAGGCTTGATTCCCGCTAGGGATACGTAGGAATCCTATCACAGGGTCCAGCCAATCGACCTAAACGGTCACACAACAGGACACCGCCATGTCCTCACGAACCGACCTACACAGTCACTTCCTCTCCAGCATACGATCCAGATCAAGACCCTTATCTTATCGACGACCCCACTTCCTCCGTAAGTGACGTCGTCAAGGGGCTTCTGTAAGTACCCCAATCTGGATCACCCTCTTCCGAGCATACGGGAAACACCGCAGACTCACACAAATGTAGTCTCAAATACCCATAACCCTTAAAAACCACAAAATTACCAACCAAACCAAGGGGGGCCTTCCTGGAATAAAAAAGGACAAAAGGACTTTTGAGGAATTATGCAAAAAAGCAGAGATGGTCCGTACGGACCTCTTTGTTATCATAATTATTGAATCCTCTTAAAGTCCAACTTATTCCCCCAAATCCAGGAAGTCATAATTACTGGAATACCTTGGAGGTCAGTACGGACCTTTCTGCATACAAGGATGTCCGTACGGACCTTCTTGTTACCAGACACCATCATTTCAGAATCCTCTTAAAGTTCACATTATTCCCTCAAATCGAGGAAAACCAAAATCTTGGATTTCATGGAATGTCCATACGGACCTTCTTGCACAAATCTGTGGACTATAAATAGAGGGCTCACCCTCCCTCATTTTACACATCTCCCTATTCTCTCCTCTCCCCCAGCCTTTAGGCACCCCTCTAAGACCCTTCGGGGCAATCCCGGTCCCTTTCGGTTCCTCCCGAGGCCTTCCGAGCTCCCTTGTGGTGCTCCGAAGCCTTTCCGAGCGCTCCCGCGATGCTCTCGCGCTGCCCCGAGGCACTCTCGAGGTACTCTGAGGCCGCTCGTGGTACTCTGAGGCCTTACCTGGTCTTTCCCGAGGCATCCCGGCTCTTTCCGAGTCAAACCGGCAATTCGGACACACGTCGAACCTCTGCCCGAATCCAGCCAACGATCCCGGCCCACGTCGAACCTCTGCCCGAGTGATCCCTGCGATCCTAACGCACGTCGAAACTCTGTCCAAGTGATCCCTGCGATCCCAACGCACACCGAAACTCTGCCCGCAGACAACCGGCTCATCCCGAAGCAAACCCGGTCCGTCCCGGAACACTATTCCATCCTCAAACACTATTCCCCCGCGGAAGACAAACACGAACCAATATTGGTAAGGCTTCCTTCCTACACTATTTCAATACATTTCAATATGTAGTGTACAATGTAGACATCCGATACAGCATGCATTTTTAAAAGCACATACACACACACAACTTTAAAGAATAAGGGGTACCGAAAGACTCGTTTTTACGAGGTGACTCAGGTAAGCTCTAATATTCTAATATTCTCTTCCCAAGGAGTCATCTGACCTCCGAACTCAAAATCTCACCACACAAAAACAATTTATTTTTAAACTGATGCCCTTTTTCAATGTTTTGGGCTTAATAAAAATGTCGTGGCGACTCTACAAAGCAAAACACACAGCGAGGCACCTCCAACCAACAAAAATGCCGCAAGGCGGGAAATGCCAAATGCCGGGGCGCGATCGCGCTGCCTCTGGGATCCGGGTAATTTCAGTATTGGCTATCAACCTTAGATGGAACAAGGATCCCCCGGAGCTGGAATGCCATTCACCTCAAGTCCTATTTTATGTAAGTTTCAATAACGACATTTCCATACAAATAAAACCAAGGTATGAATTTTACAGTTTTATTTCAATAAAAGTACTTTTCAATTTTGTTTATTATTTGAACATTTACTGGCTTAAGCATCAGAGGGGTGTTAGCTAAGCTAACACCCACCCCTAATGTGTTTTTGTTTTGCAAGAAAACATGAAGCATTCAAATAAACCATGCGACCTTAAGATGTCAACATCATTCCGGGAAGGTGACATCTTAATACTAACAAAGTCAGGTATGATCATATTTTTAAGTCATTTCCTTACATCTTTTCTTTCAAATAAATTTTTTACGGAAATCTAGTACTTTTCTATTTCCTTTTATCAAATAAAAAATGACATCATAATAGATGTCGAAATCTTTCACTTTCTTATTGTTTTGCAAGAGGTCATCATCTCAAAAACATTTTCATGAAGACAACCGCTTGAGACTAGTCATCTCACCTACGTTAAAGGTACTTAATCCCTTCAAAGGTTTAAAGAAATTACTTTCTTTCATTTTAAATAAGGTTTAAACACCTCGCCTGGAGCGCACGATGTCAACCTTGATTGAGGTGTGTGATGAGCCCGTATGTTTAATATATACGAATTACCCATCTCCACTCAACCAATGTTTTTTGACCCTAAAAATTTTTCAATTTGGTTGTGGCATATTCGTGACACCTAAGAACAAAAGGATCTTGACATCTACATGTCAATCAAAGCAAATGCAAGGATTTTTACATCCAGTGCAAGGTGACAACATCTCCAAGTAAATTAACATGTCAGCCTTCTATTTTCATTTTCAAAAGCTTATCCCTACCAGAAAATATTTTTTGCTACTAGTCAAAGCCTAGAAAAGTTTTTTAGCCAAGAAATCTAAAGTGTTGAACCAACCCAACATTTGAAAAGTAAATTGTGTATGGACCTTATGGACCAATTACAAACACAAGACATTAAAATTGTTTTTCCAAACATCCCGGGACGCAGTCCGTCATCAAACCAAAGTTTTAAACAAAAGAACCATTTTTTACCTTCACGGGGTGGCTACTGTCGCAAATGTTGTGCCTTCTTCCTGCATGACATCATCCTTCAAACCGGATGATACCTCTCCTACTTCAGCTTCTTCTCCATTCAGGTTCTTCAAGATCGAACGTTCCTTCTCAACGTCCCATTCTGTGTGCCTTCCTTCTTGGAATTCCTCCATCATCTGAATCTTGATCTCCAACATGCTCTTAGCAGCAGAAGCCATCAAGCTCTTCTTCAGCTCCTCAATCTCTTGCAGTTGAGTATCCTGGATAGATGACATGCCCTTCATCAAACTTTTGACTTCATTTTGTAAGTCCTCTACCCTCTTGGTCAGTACATCTTTCTGCTATTTCGCCTGTAGTGCATCTAGGACCAATTTCATGTTCCTCTCCTCAAGACTATTCATTTTCGTTTCTGCCGCATCAAAACCCTGCAAAATCAAAATTGATATTCAATCTAGGGAATCAATTCAAAATTCCTAAAAAATCTATTTTCAGAAAAAAACCAATAACTTACCACTGACACCATGGTAAGTGCTTCCTTCTTAATATCTGCCAGACCCATTTCTTCAAAAGCCCCAACATTTATGACCTCTTTTGGACCACTCTTCCTCTTCTTCACTCTCGCCCCAACTGAAGGTGCTTCCATCTCCTTCTTTGGTACCTTCGGTTGCTGGCTCGCTTGTGATTGTCCCATGAAGTCTTGCAGGTCTTTCAGAGAGAATGCAGCAGTGGATTTGGACACTGTTAAAACAAAGGAGTAAGGGTTAAGAACTGGGAAAACAGTCAAACTACAAAATAGAATTTTTGAGTGATCAAAGAAGCTCTTACCGTTGACATCTCCGCGGATGGTGGCATCTCAAAATCTTCCGAAATAGCCCCTACCTCCAAAGGTTTGAATGATCTTTCTTCCTCCGTAAACTCCAGAAGCCTTCTCACCTTCTCCTCAGTATCAGCAGAGGGAGGAAAAAGCTTTGCCCAGTCAATAGCTGCAAATTCAAAAGAGGAAATTACAAATTCAGTTAAGTGCGAGAAAAAGGAAAACTAGGAATATAAGAGAAGATACCTTTCCTATTCCACCTCGTTGCCAGAGAATCACCTTCCTCCAAAGAATCCTTCTCTACAAAGAAGTATCTTGACTTCCAACCCCTATCATTTACCGCCACCTTGGCAAACAAAGGTTTCATTCCAGACCTAGTTTTCAGGAGATATCAAGTAGAGCCAAAAGTTTGAAGCTCATACACCGATGCTACCTCACTTAAACCTATCTCTAAACAAAACTCCCGGTTTACCCTTAAAATACATGCAAAGATTCTCCAAATCATAGGCATAACTTGGACGAAAGACAGTTTTGTTTTTTGGAAAAATTCAGTTACCAACGAGGGAAAGGGGAAAGAAAAGCCTAGGGCAAAGGGATAGTCGTAGAAACAAATCCAATAGGGAGAAACATAATCAGCCTTGATAAAGACATCAAAAGTCCGAAAGATTGCAGAATCGGGGAAGCATTTACGATTCTTAATGAATTCGATTTGGTCATTGTTGAAGATACATACTTCTTTGTCAGGTCTAACTATCAAACCTTCACAAGCGAAATCCCCATCCTTGCTTGAGCTCAAGGGATTTTTTGGCGCTGTGTTCCTTTTGGACTTAGATTTGACCATGTTGAAAAAGAGAAAAGAAATAAAGTTACCTCAGAAAGCTATCACCGCAGTGGAGCAGGGTATAAGATGGAGAAAACGTAAAGAAATTATGATGAAGAAACAAGGAGACCTCAGTTAAAAAACCCTAACTTTCCTCTATCCTCATAAAAAACGCTCATTTAATGGGATTAAAACTCTACAACTTGCCACATCTTATCAGGCTAATTAATCGCCAGGTTCTAGAAGAATGTGGAAAAATTGTCTTTTAAATTGCATTAAAAAGACAATTTTGGGGACAACTGTTATGGGTAAAAATTCAGGATTGCGACGTCTTGAAAATGTTCAGCATGTCATCGTCTTCATTCCTGCAGTCAAGGTAAAAATACTTTGATTATTAAATTATTAATTAATTATTGCTATATCTATTATACAGGGAGAAAAAAGAACGTGGGAATATACTTTTCATGGACTCCTTTCAAACGGTTAGAAGACCAAGTCAAGGATCGACATGCCGAGATTATAGGATAGTTTGTTATTTCTTGTTATCCTTAGTCATCTTTTCTTTATTTAAGGGTTTATGGCTGAAACACAACACACACACTGCTCACGCATACTTTTGTAATCCGCCATAGTTCCACCATCATTTGTAACTTCTTGAATATCAATACTATCGTTGGGGAAGGCAGGTGCTCATAATCACCTCCCGAGGTTTTGTGCCGGCGAGATTTTCATCTCAAGGGTTTTTTCTCGTTACATTATCGTGTCATCGTCTTTCTATGATTACACCGATTTTACTCCATTGTGCCCTCCTAATCCTATATTTTGATCTTTAATTTGATCCATTGTGTTTTCACCAAAACACTTCGTAAGTCATTACTCGCCTGAAATGAGGCAGTTATTGGTAAAATAATGACAACTTGTATCATATTGCATAATATGATTGTTGAACATAAACGATATCGATATAGAAACTATGACGATATGAAATAGTTCAAGGAAGACAAACCCAAAAATAAGGAAAAGGGAAAAAAGTCCACTCGAATTGATTAGATTTGAAATTGTCAATGGCTTCACTGGGAAGAGATGTTACCCAACACCTTGGATAACACACTGACGGACAGCACACTCACACCAAAATAAATAGTTTGTAAAAATTTTGTGCAGTGGAAATAAATAACACAAGATGTAATTTTCTCAAGTTATATAAATATATAACTTGAGTGTGCCTAGATGAGGAAAACTTTATATTCAATATTTAACAATTACAAAGTCGAAAGTTTCCTATAGCTAAAACAATGATAATGCTCTATGGAACTAATGAGACAAAGCACGAATCCTATCCTTAGCCAACACTCTCTTAAACACTCAGTGTTCAAGCTAGAATCACAAGGGAGGAAGGATTATACGAACCAAAAGAACTTTGTCTCTCTTGTGCTAAGGTGTGTGTGTTTGATATTCGGTATTTGGCATACTTCAAATGAATCACACCTAGCCTATTTATAGCCTTCAATTGTCTTGGAGGCTACTCCAAAATAACAGCCCTTCTTGTTAAAAAACGTGTGAGAGGAGTGGAGAATATTCTTGGCTTCTTCTTCACATAATACGCCAACTTCCTACCAAAATAGCAACCGAAATCTTGAAGCCCAAGTCCTTGCTTTATCACCTTGTACTCTCTTGCTTTCTTGCCATTGTACTCTTCTAATAATCAGCAACAACTCCAAGACTTGGTCTTCCCACGTTTTTCTTTTATCAATAAATAATATGGACCATGCAAAGTTATCCGTAAATCTCCCATTTACGAATAACTCCTTCAACAACTTCTTCCTTGTTTCTAGCAATTAATTCAACCATACATTAACCTAAAATATAGACCAACAAACAAAAATATCTTGCAAATAATATTAGACATTAGGATATAAAATAATATGGAAAGAATTATTAAATTACAAATCATTCCAGTTCGGGTAACACCCAACTGCTAGTGATAGCACCTATGGTAACACCCACAGTCTGTACTAACAAGATTATACTTTTACGTACACGATAAAAAAATTCACATGTTGAAAACAGTATCTCCGAGTAAAATCAAAACAATGAGATCTATAAAACAAAACAACACACATATTCTCAAAGCTGACTTGATTGAGCATATATATGCTATCAACAACGCTTAATATTCTATGTTGCATTTTATCTACTATTGTCGTGCTTTGTTTTCGTATGTAAGTTATGTGTTAAGTTATTATTCTGATGTATATAACCGTTTTAGATATCAAATTGATGCTTATTTACGAGTGTTTGATCACAAAGAAATGCAACTACGATAAAAAAAAATTTGTAATGTGGACGAATTAAAAACTAATTTATATTATTAATCTAAAAAATAAAATAACAATTTTTTTTATTAATTATAAAAATGTCGTGAGCGAAAAAATTGGGCTACCAATATAGAATATTGTTTCTATGAGCGAAAAATCTCAAAAATTTCGCTCACCACTGTGCATACTCTAAAAGGGCATCAAATTAATCTAAACGAGACTCGCGCATTGCGTCGTTCTCACGATGAAACGCATACAACATTTGGCTCTCCAATATTGTTTTCTCACTTCTTTTGCGGTTGAAATTAATTTGAAAAATTGAGATTTCTTTCGAGCTCACCAACATTTCATTCATTAAAACACAAATATAGAGCGAGATAATCAAATCTTGTGCATAGATCTCTAGTTACAGTGAGATTTAGTAAACAAATATCGTAGCGGTTACATTTCCAAATTAATCCTAATTATGGGTTATGTTTTCTTGTGGGTTCCGATTTGAAAGATACCTGATCGATAATCGATGCCAGCAAGAACTCTGCCACGAATTGGCATACAAAATTAATTCAATTGAACAGTATAAACCGATATATGAACATGGACTTGTCCGCATCAGGCCCAAGTGGATTGGGCCCTAAACATAATCCATCTCTGAGTTACGAGAGACAACAATGGGCTTCCTCGGCCTCGTACCTTGTCATCAATAAGGCCAATCTAGGCCCAACAAGCAAGCAAAATATGCCCCAACTATGAGTGCCGAGGAGACCTCCCTCGTATGCCGAGATCATCTCCATAGAGGACGAGGTGCCTTCCTCGGCATTGAAGTTGTCAATGGGCTCCCCATATTCTTATCCTTTCCCCGGCTCATCATGGACCGAGAGGTCATGAATGACGAGGAGAGAAGAGTTCGCACCTCGTCATATCTCCATATGACGAGGAGACAAAATCATTCACCTCGGCATATCTTCAGACCGACAGAACTGTACATGACGAGGAGACAAATTCATACATCTCGGCCTATCTGCAAGTGACGAGATAAGGAAATTACTCTCCTCGGCTTATTGGCAAGAAGTTATAACAATCCTATTTAAACAAGGATTCAGCAATTACAATCTTATCAGAATTGTAACCACCTCCTACAATACAGATCAAATAAGTACTCCTTGACAAATAGAATCCTCCCGGGAATCGCTTGAAGCCAGATTTCTTGCCGAATCACTTCTTGTTTTGAACGGCAAATCTGTTCCGTTTTTGCTCTGTTCTTAATTTTGCCGGATTCTGTAGATTCGACCGGAATCTGCAATTTTTCATCTGAAGCAAACGTTTTGGCCGGAAAATTTTGGTGTTGTTAAGATCGCAAATAACAATTTCGTGTTTGCGTTGAATTCTGCTCCAAATTTTGGCTGGAAATCTTGATTATTGGGAAATTCATCCGTTTGGTAATTTGATGTTCACAATTGTTGATTTTCAATGGAAGACGGTCAATTTGCAAGTATTACCAACGAGGAGCAGACCCAAGTGAACGGGATCCCTCCAAATGCCGAGGTACTCCCTCCTCCTCCTCCTCAGCCCGACCACCTCCCCTCGCCATGACTCTCCATTCCATGGGACAGCCAACTACCGAGGGGGCAGGTGCCAACCCTCCTCGTATCACTCGTCCTCGAGGGAAAAGAACTGGGAGGAAGCTGACGAAGAATGCCGACATCGGCCGAGCTGAAAGCTCCCAGCCCGTCGACCGACGTACTTTGTTGCATAGACAAATGGAGACGTTGTAAAGGATTTACGAGACGCATGATGCTCTTTTGCAATTGGATCCAGACAATTCCATGGCTGAATTCATGCTGCCTTCGACGGGCAACTCTCGTGGAAGGGAACAGGGTGAGCGACGAGATCCTCCCCTTGATCCTGCTGTACCACCTAAGCATGCCCTCCGAGACGCTCCCCGTCCTCGGCCTCACAATCAAAGGAACGACAAGGTGATAGACCTGAGAAGCCAATTGAATTCCAAGGAACAGGAAGTGGACTCAAGGGATTTAAGTACGAGGCTCAGTCTATCCAAACGTTTATCTCCTCCTCATCTCGTCATGGCACCTCATCATCCCGGCTCACCTCGACCACGTCGACCCCGTGAAGATTCACCTCGACCTCGATGAGACTCTCCCCGTCCTCGTCCTCGTGAGTTTGTACGGCCGAGAACTCCCCAGCCATACAAAATGTTACTTGGTGGCCACGAGTTAGAACCAAGGCAAGATAAAGTGCCATCTAGACGACGGGACAGCCATCGAACCGACGAGGAGAACAGTAGGGTGAATGGCCGCCCCAGAGATAAATCGACCCGTAGCTCCCAACGCATCACTCACTCTAGCACTGATAAGGGAGTGGAAGCCAGACAATGGGAACTCTTGAAACAAAGGCTTAATGACATGGATATGGGAAAAAAGGTTGATAATGATGACTATGATTGGTCCACCCGTCCGTTTTCCTAGAGGATAACTGATGCACCACCAAATCCTCACTTTAAGGTCGCGAGCTTTGAAAAATATAACGGAACTCAAGACACGAAGGACCACGTGCAAAGTTTTGAACAAACCATGAACCTCTCTCAGTTATTACAATCGATTCCGTAAAATGGCTGAACAAGTGGAAGAAAGCCTCACTGACATGGAGGTTATTATTTGTTTTAATTACGGATTGAGATCCGGTCACCTCATCTATGACCTCTCCGCCCGAGAACCTAAGTCCAAGGCCGATTTGTACAACGTGGCTTATGCCATTGCCATGGCTGAGGATAAGACCAAGAAAAGGGGATCTGACAAGGCGGAACCAGAAGCGGCTGGCACTCGCCACGCTTCCAATGACAATGGGAATGGTAAGGGATCCAAGGGGAAGAATAGAACGAGAAGTACTGAAAAGCCTGAAATATTTACCCCTCTTACCAAGCCCATCACTAAAATCATGCAGCTAGTAAACCTTCCACCACCTCGCCCCCTGAGAAACAAACCAAAATTCCCTTGCGACACTTCTAAATTCTGTGATTTCCACAAGGACCATGGTCACAACACCGAGAGGTGCATCCCCCTCAAGTGCATGATCCAAAGGTGGGTCGACGAGGGAAAGCTAGATCGCTATGTCATGAAGAAAGATGGCAAGCGAAAATGGAAGGAAGAGGAAAGTGAAGACGACGATAAGAGTGAGGATGGGGAACAGAGGCCTCCTAGGGCCAAGCTGCATGTAATCCGAGAGAGACAGTCTCTACTAGACAGCTAAGGAACCAAATCCATGAACTAAGCAAGGTATACCATGTTCCTGCTTGGGTTCATAAAGCGGAAGAGGTCATTAGCTTTTCTCCTAAAGAATTGATAGGGAGCCGTGCTGCCCGTGAACAACCCTTGGTGATAAAGGGTCAAATTGATAATGTGGAATCCGAAAGACTGCTTGTTGATACGGGGGCCTCCCGCGATATTCTATACTACTCTGCCTTCCAATAGATGGGCTTAAAAGATACCGTACTGGAGCCTTATCACATGAGATTGGAAGGTTTCACCAACCATAAAGTTGGTGCCAAGGGAACTGTTGAGCTGGAGCTTGAAATTGGCGAACATCCCTTCCGATCCACGGACGCTGTCACTTTTATAGTCATGGATTTAACAAGTGATTACCATGCTATCCTGGGCATTCCAAGTCAAGCAAAACTTGGGTAGGTCGCCTCCCTTCCTCACCAATGGGTCAAATTTCCTACTCGTTCTGGGATTGGATGCGTGAGGGCGACCGCCAAAGATTTCTTGGAGCATGTCATACAGAGCCGAAAGAAATCCAAAAGCGTGGAGATAGATACCCCTGAGGATAACATCAAGATCTCTAAATCTCTGAAAACTACCCATACCAGCTCTAGGGTGAGCTACATCCGTGAGGTACTAGAGGAAGAGCCTATGGTCCTAGAAATTGCAGCTGACCAAGGCATAGTTCCGCCCGTCTCCGAGGCAGATCCTGTTCTCGTCAACGGCCAGAACTCGGGGGCCAACCCTGACTTGAGGATAGTCGATCTTCCCGACGTTGATGAACTAATGGAAGAATAAGGCCTCAACGTGAATGACAATGAGGGTAGGAGAATTAGAGAAATCATCATCAAGTCTCTAGAATTTCGAGGCGGTCTTGAAATGGAGCCTGTGGATGAGCTGGAAGAGGTTGTCATCAATCCTGACTATCCTGAACAAAAAATCAAACTCGGGGGCCAGCTATCTCCGGAAGAGAAGGAAAAATCATCTCCCTCTTGAAAAATAGTCTCGACGTCTTTGCTTGAAGAGTCGAGGACATGAGAGGGATCAATGAAGAAGTAGCCCTCCACCGCTTGGAAGTTGATCCATTGGCAAAAACCATCTCGCAAACAAGGAGAAATTTTGCAAGGGACAAGGAGGAAGCTATGAAAGAAGAGGTGCAAAAGTTACTAAGTGCCGAAATTATTCGTGAAGTAAAGTACCCCGAGTGATTGGCCAATGTGGTAATGGTAAAGAAGCAAAATGGGAAGTGGCGAATGTGCATAGATTTCACTGATCTTAACAAGGCATGCCCTAAAAACAGTTATCCTCTCCCCAGAATTGATAAGTTGGTTGACTCCATTGCTGGACACCAAACACTCAGTTTTCTAGATGCCTATTCAGGCTATCATCAGATCAAAATGGCGGAATAGGACATCGAGAAGATGGCCTTCCAAACACCTGGGGGGGAAATTATTGCTATGTTATGATGCCCTTTGGGCTCAAGAATGTGAGTACCACTTACCAACGTATGGTGAATGAGGCATTTGGCGCACAAATAGGCCGGAACATGGAGGCCTACATTGATGATATGGTCATTATGACCAAGGAGGGAAGTCACACCCCTGATTTGGAAGAGACAATAAACAACCTCTGAGCCAATAACATGAAGCTACCCAAGTAAGTGTGTATTTGGGGTGATAGCTGGAAAATTCTTGGGCTTCATGGTATCACAAAAGGGAATAGAGGCAAACCCCGAGAAGATCAAAGCCCTAATTGACATGAAGGAACCTACTAACATCAAGGAGGTTCAAAGATTAAACAAAAGAATAGCGGCACTTGGAAGATTCATAGCCAAATCCGCTGAAAAATCATTGTCATTCTTCAAGGTAATGAAGGGTACCAAGAGCTTCTCCTGGACTCCCGAATGCTCCGAAGCATTCCTCCAGTTGAAGGAGTACTTGAGTTCCCCTCCCTTGCTTAGCAGTCCGATTATCGGCGAGATGCTGTACGTATTTCTAGCCGCCACTGATCATGTAGTCGCAGCTGTTCTAGTTCGAAATGAAGAAGGAATGCAGAAGCCCGTCTACTATGTCTCTAAGGCACTGTCTGACGTGGAGAGCAGATATTTCAACGTGGAGAAGATAGCGTACGCACTAGTTATCGCCTCAAGGAAACTACGTGCCTACTTTTCTGTGCATCCTATGACTATATACACCAATGAACCATTGAAGAAGATCCTGCACAAGTTGGACTGCTCCGGACGTCTCCTGAATTGGTCTATCGCTCTTACTGAGTTTGATATCACTTACCAACCAAGGAAGACCCTTCTGGCACAGGCATTGGTTGACTTCATGGTTGAGACGGCTTTCATGGGTGAACACGTCCCCACTTCCCGTAAGCAAAACGCAACGAAAGAAGAATAACCTCCCATTGAACTCCCCTCCAACTATTGAATCTTGTACACGGATGGATCAGCTACGAAGGAAAGAAGCGGAGCTGGAGTTGTACTAGAAAGTCCAGAAGGAGAGTATACCTTGCAAGATACCATCCGGTTCAAGTTCCCTGCCTCTAACAATCAAGTTGAATATGAAGCTCTAATATTTGGTATCGACATGGCTTCCTTCTACGGAGAAACTAAGGTGGCGGCATTCTGTGACTCCCAACTCGTTGTCAAACAAGTGAAGGGAGAGTATAACACCCAAGATCCCACCCTTACCAAATATAGAGACCTTTTCCTGAACATGACAAAGAAGATGGAATTTTTTGAAATTAAACAAATAGGCAGGGAAGAAAACCAAATCGCAAACGTTCTATCTAAACTAGCGACTATGTATGAGTCTAAGTCTAAGACCAATCCATACGTAGTTTTTGCTGAGGAACCTGCGTATGAAAGATTACAAATCATGCTCCTAGATGGAAAGGAGAGATGTTGGATCGATGACTACATAGACTACATCGTGAAGAGCCAACTCCCGGAAAATGAAGTACAAGCCAAACTTATCAAGAAGAGGTTACCAAGGTTCGTTGTGATAAACGTAGTCCTCTACCGAAGATCTTTCATGAAGCCCCTGCTGAGGTGTGTCTATCCCAAGGAAATTGAGAACCTCTTGGCGGAAGTACATGAAGGTGTTTGCGACGGACACCCGGGGGCCAGAACCTTAGCTGACAAGATCATCTCGCTAGGTTATTATTGGCCAAACCTGAGGGAGGATACGCACGCCTATGTCAGAAAATGTGGTAAGTGCCAGAGATTCTCCGACATTCCTACACTACCGGCAGTTGAGCAAACACTTATAATACCTACGTGGCCATTCGATATGTGGGGGATCGACATCATCGGACCCTTCCCTCCCACCCGAGGCAATTGCAAGTACGTGATAGTAGCTGTTGATTACTTTTCCAAGTGGATAGAAGTGAAAGCATTGGCCAAGATAACGGAAGAGAACGCAATCAACTTTGTCCACGACTACATCTGGTGTCGATTTGGCCTCCCCCACACATTTCTTTCTGATCATGGACTCCAATTTTCTACGGCATTTACAACAGAGTTGGGATGAGTCAAAGTCCGCCACGCATAGTCTTCTATTAGCAGACCCCAAGGCAATGGTCAAGCAGAAGCTGCCAACAAATTGGTCTTAACAGCCCTTACTAAGAACCTTGAAGGGCGCGAGGGCAGATGGTTGGACGAACTTCCCCTAGCATTATGGGATGTTCACACAACCACCCGGGGGCCAACCGGGGAAACCCCATTCGCACTAACCTTCGGTTCTGAGGCTGTGGCACCAGCTGAGATGGCCATTCCTACTGTGAGAAATTCCCATTATGATGAGCAAGTCAATAAGGTTAATAGGCTCCTAGACCTAGACCTGATAGATGAAAAATGACTAGCTGCACAGATGAGGATGATAAACTACAAGCAAAGGACCAAGGCATACCATGACCAAAGGGTCATCAGAAGAGTATTCCAAGTAGGCGATTGGGTACTTAGAAAAGTTGAGGCCACTGGTCGGAAGGCAGAACAAAACAAGCTCTCCCCAAATTGGGAAGGTCCTTATATTATCACTGAAGTCATTCGAGAGGGGACCTACAGATTGAAGACTAAGGAGGGGAAGGAGCTCAAGCACCCATGGCATTCCGACAACCTTCGAAAATACTATCATTAGTGTTAGTCTATTTTATTTTGTAATAGATTAGTTTCCAGCTTTCAGTCTTTTACTTTTTATTATGGTAGGATTGCAGTTCGATGTAATCAAGTTCAGCTTATGAAATTTACTTCTTCAAACATGCAAAGCATCCGCCACTACTAACCCCTGGGAAGACGAGGATCTTATCCCCGACTCTTCTGCACACGGAATAGCGAGGACCTTGTCCTCGGCTTACAACATGCCAAAGTCAAAAGGACTACCTGACCAAAATTTAATATTCAGACAGCCAAGACCGAGGAACCTTCCTCGGCCTACTGGTTCATCACACGTCTTGACGAGGGCCCGCCTCAACTCAATGACCAACAAACTCTAACTGCCAAGATCGAGGACCATCCCTCGGCCTACTGGCTCACCTTACATCTTAACGAGGGACCACCTCGACTCAATGACTACAGGTTCTAACAGTCAAGACCGATGACCTCTCCTCGGCCTATTGACTTGCTTTACATCAAGGCAAGGAAACACCTTGTCACGATGACTACAGGCATCACACGTCTAAAACCTATGCACGAGTCATCTTCCTCGGCATAAGGAGACTAAAAAGAAGAAAATAACCCAACGGTCAAGACTAAGGATCCTTTCTCGGCCTAATGACTTGAGGGTCAGTCAAGACCGAGGAACTACACCTCGGCCTAATGACTCGTTACAAGCAAGGAACGAGGATCCTTCCTCGGCTTCCTCCCAAAATCAAGACTTGTACTTGTGCATAGCCCACAAACAAGCATTCATACAAATTCACAATAGCAATACGACATGAATTGAAACAAAAGGACTTTCACTTGAGATTTAAAAGGAAATTACATAGTCCTAACACTATTACAACAAGCAAAAGGAAAGAAAAATCCTAAGTCTGCACATCTTCAAAAGGTTTCTCCATAAACTCCTATGTGACGGCATCAGCGGCAGGAGGGGTGGTCTACTCAGCTTGGACGTTTGTATGAGCCTCCTCGGTAGCACCTCCCTCGGCTTCAGCCTCCATCTTCTCATCCTCAATCATCTCAATTAAAACCTTGAGATTGCCGGGAGCAACGGACGGGGGAACCCATGCTTCTCGGTTGGCTCTAGCATCCTCCCTAGCCAGATTCTCAAGTTATATTATGAGAAGGGGACGAGATGGTGGAGGGCCCTGGCCTCCTCATCAAACTGGCCCTTGCAGATCAGCTTGTCAATGGCATTCAAGTCCAAGCCGGTAGAGGAATCAGCCAGGAGACGACGGGCTAGGTGCAAGTAGCCATCCTCGAACATGGTGGCCATCTTCTCATCCACGGCCTCTTTAAAAGCTGGGCTGGCCTTGAAACAGGAAACGACCTCCTCTTCCCTTGAAGGAAGGGTGGCTTCTAGACCCCGACACTTGGTCTCAGCCTCCTCGGCCCTCACCTGGACCTCGGCTTTGAGCCTTTCCATCTCGGCCAACTCAGCATCTTTTAGCCGGAGATGCTCCTCGGCTTTCAAACGTGCCTCCTCGGCTCTCTTTACCCCGGCCTCAACCTTGGCCTTGGCATCTGCCAGCTCGGTATCTCGTACCTTCAGCACCTCGGTCAAAGCTGCCTTCTCGGTCTCACCCTTCTTCTGGGAGACCTTAAGCTCGAACACCTGCTTATCCGCAGCCTTGGCCAGAACATTCTCATAATCTGAGATAGTTGCAAACTGCAATATGGTGAAAAGTCAGAAATGATACAAGTACCAAAATATTGAGATTAAAGACACGAGATAGTTGCCTCGAAAATCAGAAGTCCCTTACGGCCTAGCAAGTTCTCCTTGCTCGGCTTGTCGTGAACAAGCTTCTCAAAAGCCTCATGGTCCAATGAACGTTGAACAGGAGCTCGGCCCTGTCTCACAAGAGCACCCTCAATCGTCTGCAAAGGGATGCTCCTCAGAGCGAGAACATTAGCCACCATCCGCCGAGCAAGCTCCTCGGCATCGTCGTAGTTTTTGATGGTTTGGACACTGAGGGGTGGAGGAGCTTGAGGATTCGAAGACTCAACAGAAGCCCACTTAGCCTGGGGCTCCTCGGTAGCAGCACCTTGGGGCCTCTTTTGACCCGAATGACGGTGGACGAGATCAGTAACCTCGTCAGACGGAGGTTCAGTCTCCAAGTCAGTAACATCAATATGGGGGCTATGCCCCTCGACAGTTGATGGGTTATCCCGGCATTCGGAGGCCCCTTCCTCAGCGTCAACAACTTCCCCTCGTAACTTGACGGGGAAAGGTTGATCTTCCTTAGCATTCAGGAGAAGATTATGGCGGTTGGCCTCTTCCTTCCTATTTGTTAAGGCCGAGATCTTGGCCATACGTCGTCTCTTTTTAATCAGATCAACGACACTCAATTTTTCCATTGCTAACTCTGCCTCCTGCTTGGGGGATAAATCTGCAAATACGAGGAAGAGATGGTCACATTACGAAATGGATTAAGACAGACAGTAGAAAACACAAGTGTCAAAGGCAAGGAAAAAGCAATTACATCCTATGACATCAGTCTCTCTAAGTCACTGATCCACAGGAGTGATCTTGCATCTCGCACAGTCATCATGAAAGACAAGGCCAGGATGGGTTCTCCAGTCGTTAAATCGTCTCCTCCTCTTAACGGTGACGAGGGGAACCACCCCGTCCTTCGGTCCCGACATCAGTCCTGCCTGGACATAATAGCGCTCATCGGCCTCCAAGGCAGCCCAGTCAAGGAACCCAACTTCAGAAAATTCCTCGAGGCGCTTAATCAAGTCCTTAGTCCACCCGTACTTCTGCACCTGACTAGACGCAGACGACACGTCAGAAGGAGAAGGGAACTCCCAGCCTCGTCGGCTCTCTACCCTAATCACATGATTCTCCCAGCCTCCTACCTTGCTGGACATAGGGAGGATAATTTTCGGTTTCCTGGAATCACTCCGTATGACGAGGTGACGAGTGCCCTTCATGTATCCAATAGAGAAGAAGTGACGGAAGGCGGCTTGGGTAGGCTCGTAACCTAAGATACGGCACAAAACAATGAAACTAACGAGGACCCTAGTCCCGTAAGCTCCCAGCATGGCCGGGACAGCCCTCACGTCACCCAGAAATTAGTTGATAAAGGGGTCCAAAGGGAGACGAAGTCCCTGTTGAAATTGCTTGAAGTAGAAGTGGACGTGGTTGTCGATATAGTAAAACCTATTCTCCTCGGCATCAGTTGCGAAGGTGGGTTTGCCGATATAAGTTAGCCGAAACTCATTCTTGTCTACCCCGTATCTCGTATATAGCTGATCAGGCATGGGATCCCCGGCCTTCGGTGGTCTTTCTCGGCCTCCTCTTCCTCGGCCTCCCTTTCCTTCGACTTGTTCACCCTCAACGAAGGCGTCAACAATCTTGGTTGATGAGGAGGCTTCACCCACTCTTCCCGTCATATCTGCAAAATGCCGAGGAGTCAAAGTTAGTTACATCGTCCACGGCTGATATTGAGACGGGGAAGAGGGAAGCCCCTCCTCGTCATCTCAGTAAGGCCGAGGAGGGAGCCTTACCACTCAGACGCTCACGAGCTATGTGATCCGAGGACGGGTAGAACAAATTGATGTGCTCCATCATCTCGGCCCTATCCTCAAACAGAACAACATTGAGGGACGTCGAATCAATCCTATCTATCCTCGTGCTATCTGGGTATTGGATGAACATTCTGGTACGGCCATATTTCCTCAACATTTGTCCTATTTCTGCCAAGTTCATCAACAGCCATGGCCCTCTCTCTCTCTCTCCAGTAAACTCTCAGATTGTCCTTGTGGTATCCGTAAATGAATCGAGGGGAATGGTCCCAAGAACGAGCCATTTTCTAAGGGGGAATCAAGGATCAATGGGGGAGTTCATACAAATATTCAAGAAAATCAAAAATTCAAGAAGAAAAGCTTCAAGGGTCAACAATGGTGGTTTTGAAAACCAAAACCTTCCCAAAAACCCTAGAAATTGCAGAACTAATTATGAAAAGCAACAAAAAGGGAAGAAATGTATACCTGATTGCAGGAAATGTGGTCGGAATCAAGTGGCGAAGTCAAATACGCCGGAGAATGGAACGTCGCCGGTGACTGAGCTCAAGAACACGGTGGATCATTTCAACCTTGCAAATACGCTCTCAATATTCCAAGTGCAGAAAGGTTGAAATGAAAAGGAATTTTGTTTTTATACCCCACAAATCGGGTCAGACCTGAAGATAAAACGGGTCCATGGATCTAGCGCCCCCAGCATTAAATTCTTGTAACTACTTCCAAGGCATGTCAGGATTTGGGGGCCCAGACATCATCATCATGCTATTAACCGGCGGATAATGGAACGGCGCCCAGTTGAAGCGACTTCGACACGTGGCAACCTATTCGTATTCTCATAGCCGAGGACGAGATGACTTTCTACTCATCCTAAGATGAGCTAGAAAGTCGGGGGCCACAGAACAGTATAAACCGATATACGAACATGGACTTTTCCGCGTCAGGCCCAAGTGGATTGGGCCCTAAACATAATCCATCTCTGAGTTACGAGAGACAACAATGGGCTTCCTCGGCCTCATACCTCGTCATCAATAAGGCCAATCTAGGCCCAACAAGCAAGCAAAATACGCCCCAACTATGAGTGCCGAGGAGACCTCCCTCGTATGCCGAGATCATCTCCATAGAGGACGAGGTGCCTTCCTCGGCATTGACGTTGTCAACTGGCTCCCCATATTCTTATCCTTTCCCCGGCTCATCATGGACCGAGAGGTCATGAATGACGAGGAGAGAAGAGTTTGCACCTCGTCATATTTCCATATGACGAGGAGACAAAATCATTCACCTCAGCATATCTTCAGACCGACAGAACTGTACATGACGAGGAGACAAATTCATACATCTCGGCCTATCTGCAAGTGACGAGATAAGGAAATTACTCTCCTCGGCTTATTGGCAAGCAGTTATAACAATCCTATTTAAACAAGGATTAAGCAGTTACAATCTTATCATAATTGTAACATCCTCCTACAATACAGATCAAATAAGGACTCCTTGACAAATAGAATCCTCCTGGGATTATATCTTATCTCTTTACAGTCCCAGTTCAACATGGATTCTGTCAATCCATCCCTATAAATACAAGCCATATATCACATTATTTGGTACGTACTTTTATATTCCGAAACTCTGTCAATTTAGTTTCTCACCACAAAATCGTGAACTTATTCTCACGCCGGAGGGCCTTCGCCGGTGAAGCCCCGGCTTAGTTTACGTGTTTTGTCTTATTTTCAGGCTAAGCAATCGCCGAAGCAAACGATCGCTTGAATTTGGGCTGATTTGACGTTTTTGGCATCATCACATATTATTTATTTTGCATTCTTAAATGAATGTTAATATTTATTTAAAATTACATTTTAAAATATGTATTCTTTTTATATATATTAATATCAAAGATAGATAAATATTCATGTTATCAACTTTCTAAATATTTAGTCTTACAATAATAAAATAAATAGCAAAAATATTTAATAAAAAACGTTCAGCGACAATGTTTTTCGAAGAAAAAGGACATTTATCTTGGAGTTGGTCTTACACTTAGAAAAAACGTGTTTTGTGTTTCCCCGTTTGTGCCCGTTCCAGTTTAACAAAGTGCCAGTGTGACAAAGTGTCAATGCATGTGTAACAAAGTGCCAGTGAAAAAAGTGCCAGTACCAGTTTAACAAAGTTCCAGTGTAAACTGGCACTGGCACTTTGTTAAACTGGCACTGGCGTTTTTTACATGGGCACTTTTATATACATGAACTGGCACTCTTCACACTGGCACTCTGTTACACTAATACTGGCACTTTGTTACGCTAACATTTTTGCTGGCTCTCAAAAACACAAGCACTGGCATTCAAAAACACATGCACTGGCATTCAAAAACACATGCACTGGCACTCAAAAACACATACACTGGCATTCAAAAACACTGGTAATCATTTTTGCTGGCTCTCAAAAACACAAGCACTGGCATTCAAAAACACATGCACTGGCATTCAAAAACACATACACTGGCACTCAAAAACACATACACTGGCACTCAAATTCCCATCTGATTTGTTCTGCACGACGGATTGTACTGGCATTCCAAAACACATGTACTGGCACTCGAATTAAAATGCACTGGCACTCGAATTAAGTTTGGTTCGTCGGAATGTGATTTATACTGTTCTTCCTTCTCCAAATCCAAAATCACACACAAACACACACCATTCATGATTTTGTTCTTCTAGCACCTCGTTGAACCGATAAATTCAACTCATAGATGTCAATTCAATTCAAATTCAGAAGCTCCATCAACTTTGATTCCGTCGATCTCGACGGCAAGCCATATATCTCGATACGAGACCTTAGGTCAAAAATCGTCTGCCAGAAGAGCCTCAATGTATGCCAAGACTTCGATCTCGTCTTCTCCGATGCCGTCACTGGTCAAGGTCAATCTTCTCATCCCTTCAATTCTACATAAAATGCAGAATGATGATTGAGGTTTATAATTCAATTTGATTGAGTTTTTATTTTTGATTTTGACGGCAATTAGAGAGAGAAGCTCTCTGAAAAACATTTAGAGAGAGAGAGAGAGAGAGTAAATAGAGAGCGCGACGGGTAAAGTTTTACGGTAATTTTAAAACACGTTTTTCGTAAGCTTATGAAAAAACGCGTTTTTTATAAGTTTTTTGCTTTATCTTTGGAACAAAAAATTTTAATTTTGGACAATCATATTTTAAGGATAGAGGAAGTATTTTTTATTCAATTACTTATTTATTTATATTATTTTTTATAACCAAGGTGTCGTTGTTTAGTATTATAATTTTAGGATCCAAGACCAGCCATCCCAGATTCATAAAGTAAAATCTGAATCTAATCTTAGAAACCAAATTGATAATTTACTCCAAAAAAATAAATGTGAAACAATAATTATATCCGTCCTAGTTTAAGTTTTTTACTTTTTTTTATTTGTCTCAGTTTAAGGTTTTTAGTTAATTTATTATCTAAAATAGACAATAAGACCCACTTGTCATTCTCACAACAAAAACTCTCTTCTTACTTTCTTTTTCATACCTTACTTTTTATCCTTACAATATTTATTTTTTCTTAATTATCGTGTTAAATCAAACTAAAAATCTTAAACAAACTAAAAATCTTAAACTGTGTGAAGGTGACGCTGAATCTCCTGTACAAGTGGGCGACCGCCCAGGATTAGTGGGCGACCGCCCAGCCCCAAATTCCAACAATGCTGAAAAGTCTGTACAAGTGGGCGACCGCCCAGGACCAGTGGGCGACCGCCCAGCCCCAAATTCCAACAATGCTGAAAAGTCTGTACAAGTGGGCGACCGCCCAGGACCAGTGGGCGACCGCCCAGCTCAAAATCTCGAAACCGTGAAAACCTCTGTACAAGTGGGCGACCGCCCAGCGACGTAATCTGACGTGATTTAGTTTCCTTTTTCCGGTTTTATTTGTTTTGATTAATTATTTAGAGTAGATCTCCTGGTCAGAATAGGTTTCTTTTCCTCTTTTCATGCAACTCATATATATTTAGAGTTCATCAATAAGAAATACTCCATCCGTCCCAAAATGTTTGTCTTATTTGATTTTTTTGTTGAACTTTGACCACAAATTTATGAGAGATTAATCATGTTCATGAAATTCTAAAAGTTGTTGTTGATAATATTATTAATGGTGAATCAATAGAAATTTTTAGAATTTCATGAACATAAATAAATTGTCATATATTTGTGGTCAAAGTTCAACAAAAAAGTCAAATGGGACAAACATTTTGAGACGGAGGGAGTACAAGTTTTGGGAAAATCCTAAATTTTTTTCCTACATGGTATCAGAGCGACATCATACACATGTCTAAATCAATGGCGGGGAACGATGCTATCGTCATTAATCCCCCTAAAATCGAATATAATTCTCCGTTTTACCTTGGTCCTCAGGATAGGCCATGACATTTTATAACGCCTACTCGTTTCAATGGTGAAAATTACGATGATTGGGCCAGCGATATGCAAACATCTCTTGAAGCTCGCCGGAAATTTGGTTTTCTAGATGGTACGATTACTCAACATGTTCTTCCCTGCACCACCTCTGATTGGAATACTATTTATGCCATGTTGATTTCTTGGATCATGAATACTATTGAATCTAATGTTAAAAGCACTCTCTCGAAATTTAGAGTTGCTAAACGTTTATGGGACTCTCTCAAAAATCGATATGCTGTGGTTGACGGTCCACGCATTCAACAATTGAAGGCATCTATTGCTCGTTGCGAGCAAACTAAGGGCATGTCGGTGGCCACATATTTTGGCAAATTAACTGGGTTGTGGGAAGAACTCCATAGCTATGAACCTTTGATTAATTGCACTTGTTGTGACAACTGCACGGCTGCTCAACAACATGCGGATCGCAGAGAGATAGGCAAGCTTCATCAATTCCATATGGGTTTGAATTCCGAGTATCATGCCAATACTCGCACCAATATTTTATCTATGGATCCTCTTCCTGGTCTTGACAGGGAATATAAATTGGTGGCTCAGGATGAGCGGGTTCGTCTTGCCAAACCTGTTCTTGAAGATGTAGTTAGTTTTGCTGTTCGTACTGGTGGAGCTCGTGGTCGCAACAACCCTGATAAATTCCATCTCACATGTACTCATTGTAAGAAGACGGGTCATGATAGTACCACATGTTTTGAATTGCATGGATATCCAGATTGGTGGCTTGAGCAACGCAAAAAATCTAAAGCTCGCGGTGGTGGTCATCCGCAAAATGGGTGAGGTAGGGGTTCTCCTCGTGGAAGCATCGGAACTACAACGACACCGGATCGTGGCCCTGTTACTGTTGGTGCAGCTGCTGTAGGATCTCCTTGTGGCTTCTTCTTCGTCATTTACAGCTGAGCAATGGCAGGCTTTGGCAAGCCTTGTCGGTAATTCCCAAATCTCAAATGATCGTCTCCATGGTAAGTTTGATTCGACTTCATGGATAATTGATACAGGTGCTTCAAATCATGTAACCGGAAATGCCTCGTGTCTTCTTAATTCTCGATCTATACCGGCTTGTCCTGTCGGTTTGCCTTATAGGTCATCGGTTTTGGCTCATACAGAGGGATCCGTTCGTCTAACGGACACCATTACTCTCTCTCATGTTCTTTTTATTCCGAATTTAAGCTGCAATTTAATTTCAGTATCTCAACTATTTGACGATATTCATTGCACTATCCAATTTAACTCATCTGTGTGCGCTATACAGGACCTGTCGAGGAACCTAATTGGAATGGGTGTTAGGCGGGATGGACTCTACTACTTTTGCGGCACATCTTCAGCGTATAATGTCTCTATTACCGGATCACCTCCTATGTTGGAGCTGTGGCATAATCGCTTGGGACACCCTTCCAAGAATGTAGTAAAGCATCTTCCCTCCGTTCGTAGTACTTCTGGCAGTTTACCTAAACCTTGTGATACTTGTTTTAGGGATAAACAATCTAGAGATAGTTTTCATGTTAGTGACCATAAGTCTACTAGAATTTTTGAGAAGGTTTATTGTGATTTGTGGGGTGCATACACTCATTCTTCTTCTTGTGGTGCACGGTATTTTTTAACTTTGGTAGATGATTTTTTCCGAGCTGTTTGAGTTTATTTGTTAGTCGATAAAACCGAAGTTTTTCGTATGTTTATGGCTTTTATTGCAATGGTTGAATGTCAGTTTTCTCAAAAAATTAAGGTTGTCCAATCTGATAATGTACTGAATTTAACTGCATGCTTGATTATTTCTTTTCCACTGGCATTACTTTCCAAACATCTTGTGTTGGTACCCCTCAACAAAATGATTGAGTCGAGTGGAAGCATCGTCACATTCTGAATGTTGCTAAAGCGCTTAGATTTCAGGCTCATTTACCGATTTTCTTTTGGGGAGAAGCAGTTCTTACTGCTGCTCATTTAATTAACCGGACTCCCACTCCCCTCTTAGGCAATAAGACTCCTTATGAGGTTTTGTTCGGCAAATTAACTTTCTTTGACTCTCTTCGGGTTTTTAGTTCCTTGTGTTATGCCCATAATCAGAAGGCGAAGTGAGATAAGTTTGCCAGTCGTAGCCAAAAATGTATTTTTGTGGGCTACCCTCTAGGAAAAAAGGGGTGAAAGCTGTTCGATCTAGAGACAAAGAAAGTTTTTGTCTCCTGGGATGTGAAGTTCTTTGAGACCAATTTTCCTTACAATGATTCATCATCAGTGCCTCATTCCCCGGATTCTGTGGAGACTCTTAACCAAGAGGCTGATTTTGCCTTTCTTGATTATCCGGATATGGCAGATATTGTTTCTGAACCTTTGACAGTGGCTCCTGCAGACGTACCTGATCCTGTTCCTGCAGTTTCTGCAGATATTACCCCTACAGAGATTTCACCTGCTTCTACGATAAACACCTCTCCATCTGAGCAAGATGCTTTAGGGAGGGGCATGCGTACGAAAGTACCCTCCATTCTTCTTCGAGACTACATTGCTGCTGCTACTGTCACTCCTGCTAGTCCATCCCCCGAGCACTCCACTCCAATCGGATCCTCAGGTACTCCTTATCCGATAGCTCATTATATAAATTGTGACAGTTTTTCTGTGAAATATCGTAACTTCCTTGCAACTATTACCTTGGCTAAAGAGCCTAGAACTTTTCGTGAGGCAATGTCACAAGATGGGTGGAAGAAATCTATGCAGGCTGAAATTCGTGCCTTAGAAGATAATGGCACATGGACTATGGTTCCTCTACCGCATGGTAAGCGTGCTCTGAGTAGCTAGTGGGTTTATCGGATTAAGTATAAGTCTGATGGTACTGTTGAACAACTTAAATCTCGATTGGTGGTTCTTGGTAATTATCAGAAGGAAGGGATTGATTACACAGAAACCTTTGCTCCTGTGGCCAAAATGGTCACCGTTCGAGCCTTTCTTCCCATTGTTGCCTCAAAGAATTGGGAACTGCATCAAATGGATGTGCACAACGCTTTCCTGCATGGTGATCTTCAGGAAGAGCTCTACATAAAACCTCCTCTGGGCTTTCATTCCAATCAGCCTAATATGGTTTGTCGCCTTCAAAAATCTCTTTATAGCCTGAAACAGGCCCCGCGTTGTTGGTTTGCTAAGCTGGTGGCTTCCTTGAAGCACTATGGATTCTTGCAGTCTTATTCTGATTGTTCCCTGTTCACGTTCACAAAAGGTACGATTCATATGAATATACTTGTGTATGTTGACAATCTTATTATAGCTGGGACCGATTCCACTGCCTTACAGTCTTTCAAAAAGTATCTGAGTGAATGTTTCAAAATGAAGGACCTTGGCTCCTTGAAGTATTTCTTGGGCATTGAAGTTGCTCGTAGCTCCTCTGGTCTATTTCTGTGCCAACAAAAGTATACTTTGGACATAATATCCGAGGTTGGGCTTTTGGGAGCAAAGCCATCCGGCTTTCCTACTGAACCGAATCATAAACTTGGGCTTGCCATGGGTGATCTTCTGGATGATCTAGAACGTTATTAGACGATTGGTTGGTCGTCTCATTTACTTAGTAGTCACCCGTCCAGATTTGGCATATTCGGTTCATATTCTTTCACAATTTATGAAGGAACCTCGCAAGGATCATTGGGATGCGGCATTGTGAGTTGTTCATTATCTCAAAAGCATACCTGGTCAGGGCATTCTTCTTCATGGTGATAGTGAGCTCACGCTACAAGGATGGTGTGATTCGGATAGGGCCGCTTGCCCTATTACTCGACGTTCTCTTTCTGGATGGCTTGTGTTTCTTAGTCATTCTCCTATATCTTAGAAGACGAAGAAACAAACTACTGTGTTACGTTCGGCTGCTGAGGCCGAATACCGTTGCATGGAGGCCCTTACCTGCGAATTGAAATGGTTGAAGGGATTACTGTTGAGCCTTGGTGTTCAACATTCGAAGGCTATCAATATCTTCTGCGATAGCCAGCCGACTCTAGATATCGCTAAGAACCCCGTATTTCATGAACAGACAAAGCACATTGAGATATATTGCCACATTGTTCGTGACGCCATTTCGGATGGTTTTATTTCTCCTTCCTATGTTCCTACTAAAATGCAGCTGGCGGATATTTTTACTAAAGCTCTTGGAAAACAACAGTTTGATTTACTTGTGAGCAAGTTGGGCATTCTTAATCCCCATGCTCAACTTGAGGGAGGGTGTGAAGGTGACGCTGAATCTCCTGTTCAAGTGGGCGACCGCCCAGGATTAGTGGGCAATCGCCCAGCCCCAAATTCCAATGATGCTGAAAATTCTGTACAAGTGGGCGACCGCCCAGGACCAGTGGGCGACTGAATGTGCGCTCGCCCGAAAAAATTTGGTTTTCAAATGAAAAAAGTTAGGAGTCGCCACGCCATGTTTAAAGGTACACTTTGAAAAACCTTTTGAAAGAGAATGGGTTTGGGGGTCAGGTTACGTGTTGGGAAGAACCGAGAGTTCACCCAACACGCCTCGTCCGTAGACGAGTCTTTCTAATTAGACATCCAAATAAGTCAAAATATGTGCAAACAATGATAATAGACAAGTGCGGTGAAACATGAATTTTATTAAACGAATGAGATTATTACAACTTGTAGACCAATTAATCAGGGAGGCCACATCCCATTACAGCAAGGAAAACAAATTACAATTGAAACCAAATCTTCTGCAAAGGACCACTTATGTCACGTGACACAGGACCTAGGGGTAGATTGTGTCGCATGACACCAATGATCACTTTGCAGAGACCTTACAACACTCAGATTACCGCAATCTCATGAACACAAAGCATGATTAAAAACAAGATTTGAACATTAAAAGTAGCACAATCACCTCAACTGAGTGACAATTGAACTAGATAACACAACTTACAACTGAAGGATGATCCCTGCAGATGGGCACGATGTGTCGCGTGACACAGGACTCCTCATGTCCAAGTGTGTCGCGTGACACATGTTTACCATCTGCAGGAACCTTACAACTGAGAGACAGATTCAACAGATGCCAAACCAGATCAAGCAATTATACCAAGGCAATTCAGAACAACACGAATCAAAGACAGATCAACCAAAGGAGTGTGGATATGGGAGATCCACACTCCCTTGACACCCAAATTGCAATTACAAATAAATCACATCATGAACATGCAATTGGATCAAGTGAAAACAATTTAAACAGAGAGATGGCAGTTGCCACTTGATAATCAGAGGCGGATGGAGCCTGATTATCAAGTGGAGGGGAAGGAATTGCAATGAAGCAAGTAAATGAGAGAGAGAGAGAGAGATAGAAGGAATCGTTACCCTTGTAGTCCTCAACTTCCACACCAAGTTAGGTGCAGGAGTCTTCAATTCAGCTGCTGGAGTGGAGACTTAGACATGGATGGAGTGCTGGATTGAGATCTTCATGGTGTTTATGAAGTATGGAGGTAATTGGGTAGGATGTTGTGATGATGCCACCCGCGATTTTTCCTTTCTTTTTTGAAAATCAAAACGGAGACGGAGTCGCCACGCCATTTTTATTTTAAGGTCCAAAACTTTGAAAAATGCCCGAGATTAGAGATTTGGGTTCGGAGGTCACGTTACACGCCGGGAAGAACATTAGGGTTCACCCGGAATGCCTCGTAAAACGAGTCTTCCAAGCTTAAAAACCATTTGAGTGTGTGTGTGTGTATGTGTGTGTGTGTATGTGTTTTGGTCAAAATAAGTTCAAACTGAGAAACTAAAAAATTTGGAACTCTTTGTAAGACATAAAAAAAGTGCCATGATTTTTGGTATGATTTTAGGGTTGAGTTTTGGTACTCAAAAGACTCCTTGAAGTTGAAAATAAATTCTGCCAGAATGAAAAAGGCAGTGGACACTTGATTTTAAAATGGATTTAAGAGCTTTAAAACTTCAAAATATGGGAAAAGTCCGAGAATGAAAGTTGTTCAAAACATCTTAAATAAGGTTTCTGCAAAGTTCTTTTACATTTGGATATGATTTGATGGACCAAAACCTTCTGGAAATCACAGATATGAAATCTGGATTTCCAGAGACTGTTGAACTGACCTTTGGAAAATAATTTGAAAAAGGGAGTTATACTCACGTAAAAAATAAAGTAAAAATATTTATGGAATGCTACGGATGTTGGCTACAAAAAGTATTTTGTAGTCAACACCCAATTCCAAGTTCTTCTGTGTCCAAAAAATTAGACAATGGACTGAGGTCTTAGAACAATGCTACTGGACAGCAAGATGTTCTTGAAGGAAAATGTGATTTTAAAGGGGGTTTTGCATCCATGCTTGTCCCCATTTCCTTAGGATTTGATTAGTGATCACTAGACATTTTAGTGGTGATCTACTATATCAAGCCATCCTTAGGGTACATTAGGACTTTAAGCATTTCATTTGCTTGGGAAGGGGAATTTTAACCTTGAAAATGAGATTTTTGTTGTGAAAATGGATCTTGGAAAACACTTTTGAGTGAATGATTTTGAGGAAGAACACTTTTAAGTGAGTAAGAAGTAATTTGGACCTTTTAAATGGTCATCCATGGAAATTTATTCCAAGGTGACTACATTTTTAGGTCAAGCAAAGGATGAACACCAAGTTGATGAACAAACTACATCTTTGAAGTTTGAAATGCATGCATGGATGAAGGAGTTTAGGGTAAGGAGAAGGAGGGTTTACCAATCTTCTTTGTGTTTGTGTTTGAGGCTTGAATTTGAGAGTGTTTGAGTGAGATTTGGGAAGATAATCAAGAGAAAAAGGTGGCAATTCAAGGGAATTCCCACTGTTTTCTCCAGTATTTTCGCCAAGGTGCTGTGAGTGAGTTCTTGTCTTATTTTTTTTTGAGACTGAAGGGCTCAATTTATAGGCCTCTGGAAATGTCATTTTGATCCGCGCGGACAGGACCTGCAGCGTGCACTGTTCATTAAATGCAGCTGCAGGCTTTGGACCAAAGGAATATTTTTCAAATTAAGCAACCAGTTTTTGTTCCAGCTGCTTCCATTTCGGGTTTTTCTCTTTTTTAAGATTCTTTTCTTGGTTTAACTTTAAATAGCAATGCCTAATTTACCCTTGCTTTGTTAGAAAAGTTAGAAATGTTAGGAATGTTAGGGCTTTCGTTAATTTTCTAACGAAAATACTAACAACTCAAATTAGAGCACTTACAGTAGCCCCTCGGCGACGGTGCTTTCGAAGGAAGCGGGGTCGTCGATAAGAGTAAGGCTCCACATTTGATAGGATGAGGGGTGAACAAAGTGGTCGAGTGGCTGGACCTGGTGGTAAGCTACCTACGTATCCCGATTGGGGAATCAAGTCGGTCGTAGTTCGGGTCTTTGACCCTGGAGTGACTGTTTTGAGGTGTCAACCTGGCGAGCGAGTTCTGTAGTCGATTGCTGAAAGAAACTCTGCTGGGGATAGGACATGACCGTTTTGGTCTGATGGCTAGAGCTGTATATCCGCTCTACTGGGGAAAGGAATAACCATTTTGGTCTGATGGCTGAACCTAATGATAGGCTACCTACGTATCCTTAAGAGGAATCAAGCCAGTCGTAGTTCGGGTCTTTGATGTCGACCCTAGAGTGACTGTTTTGAGGCATCAACCTGGTAGTGATGGCGTTTTAGGTGCCTCGAACCTCGAAGATGATGGCATTTTAGGTGCCTCAGACCTTGAAGATGATGGCGTTTTAGGTGCCTCGGACCTTGATGATGGCGTTTTAGGTGCCTCGAACCTTGATGATGGCGTTTTAGGTGCCTCGAACCTTTGGTGATGGCGTTTTAGGTGCCTCGAACCTTGATTTGAAGTGATTTCCTTCGGTGATCTGGGAAAGATGGTCCTTTGGTGGACTTCGTTTGAAGGGATCGGTCTTACGTCTGCTGCCGAGGGGAAGGATGACCGTGCTGGTCGAGTGGCTGGACCTGTGATAGGCCACCTACGTATCCCGATTGGGGAATCAAGCCCTTACGTAGTTCGAAAAGCTGATGGGGGTGGAACGGGATTCCGTTGGCCTCTGCTGGGGAAAACGGGCTTACGTTTTACGGCCGTTGGTGATAATGAGGAAAGAAACGGGATTTCGTTAACTTTCGCTGGACAAATCGGGCATACGTTTTACTGCCGTTGATGAAATTGATGAAAGAAACGGGATTCCGTTATCTTTCTCGGAGGAATAGGACTTACGTTTTACTGCCGTTGATGATATTGATGAAAGAAACGAGATTCCGTTATCTTTCTCGGAGGAATAGGACTTACGTTTTACTGCCGTTGATGATATTAATGAAAGAAACGGGATTCCGTTATCTTTCTCGGAGAAATAGGCCTTACGTTTTACTGCCGTTAATGATATTGATGAAAGAAACGGGATTCCGTTATCTTTCTCGGAGAAATCGGACTTACGTTTTACAGCCGTTGATGATATTGATGAAAGAAATGGGATTCCGTTATCTTTCTCGGAGAAATCGGACTTACGTTTTACAGCCGTTGATGAAATTGATGAAAGAAACGGGATTCCGTTATCTTTCTCGGAGGAATAGGACTTACGTTTTACTGCCGTTGATGATATTGATGAAAGAAATGGGATTCCGTTATCTTTCTCGGAGAAATCGGACTTACGTTTTACTGCCATTGATTATATTGATGAAAGAAACGGGATTCCGTTATCTTTCTCGGAGAAATTGGACTTACGTTTTACTGTCGTTGATGATATTGATGAAAGAAACGGGATTCCGTTATCTTTCTCGGAGAAATCGGACTTACGTTTTACTGCCGTTGATGATATTGATGAAAGAAACGGGATTTCGTTATCTTTCTCGGAGAAATCGGACTTACGTTTTACTGCCGTTGATGATATTGATGAAAGAAACGGGATTCTGTTATCTTTCTCGGAGAAATCGGACTTACGTTTTACAGCCGTTGATGAAATTGATGAAAGAAACGGGATTTCGTTATCTTTCTCGGAGAAATCGGACTTACGTTTTACTGTCGTTGATGAAATTGATGAAAGAAATGGGATTCCGTTATCTTTCTTGGAGAAATCGGACTTACGTTTTACTGCCGTTGCTGAAATTGATGAAAGAAACGGGATTTCGTTAACTTTTGTTGGTGAAATCGGGCTTACGTTTTACTGCCGTTGATGAAATTGATGAAGGAAACGGGATTCCGTTATCTTTCTCGGAGAAATCGGCCTTACGTTTTACTGCCGTTGATGAAATTGATGAAAAAACGGGATTCCGTTATCTTTCTCGAAGAAATCGGACTTACGTTTTACTGCCGGTGATGAAATTGATGAAAGAAACGGGATTCCGTTATCTTTCTCGGAGAAATCGGCCTTACATTTTACTGCCATTGATGAAATTGATGAAAGAAACGGGATTCCGTTATCTTTCTCGGAGAAATCGGCCTTACGTTTTACTGCCGTGAAGCTCTTTTGAAAAGGGGTTAACTTTGGTTAACTCTGTTAAGTTGAGGACTAAACTGCAGAGTCCTGGAATTTTAAAGGGAAAAATAGTCTTTTTGACCCTTCAATTTGATCCGCGCGGGCTGGAATGAAGCCCAGATTGATTTTAAAAAGGGCGCCGCCCTTCCTTCTTCTTCCTCACAGTTTCTTTGCAATTTACGAGAGAGAAGAGAGAGAAAGCGAGAGAGAAGCCATTTTTTGCCCAAAAAGCTTCGAAATTCTTCCATTTTCTTTGATTTTTCAAGCAATGGAACACGGGGGAGTTGCCATTCAAGGCCAAGGACGTGGCCCGGTCGCGGAGAGGCGATTAGAGCTTGTAAGAATGAGGAGGCATTACTCTCTTTCGCAATCGATTGCGGAGGAGCCATATCCCGATGCGTGGCAACATTGGGCCACTGATCCGAGTCTTCGCATGGTATACTTCGAATTTCTTCATTTCCTTGGTTGATTTTTTGTTTGAAATTGATTTTTTGTGATTTTTTTCTTTTTTCCTTTTTTTTTTAAATCCGAAAATTGTGATGTTCTTGGTGTTGAAATTGGACTTTGATGATTTGCATGTTGTAATGAGTATATGGGTAACCCAAATGTGCATTTGGTTTGGAAAAAGAATGGGCATTTTGCCATTTTTGAAATATAAGATGATGAAAATTTTCCCGAATTCGGGACGGACTTTTTGTTGCATGTAGGATTCTTGCAATGAGATGATGCTTCCGTGAATGATATGAATGTATGCATGTGTGCTTTTTGTAAAAACATGATTTTTTGTGAAAAATGGGACGGATTTTTGCTTCCGTTGATTGAATGTATGAATGGTGAAAAATTGTTTCTGTATGCTATTTTATGAAAAGTGGGACGGAGTTTTACTTCCGTTGACTTAATGTCATTAACATGTTTCTTCATGCATGAATGAATGATGAATGGTGATTGTTGAAAAAAATCTTTTCTTTTGTGTAAGAAAAGTGGGGCTGGGTCCATTATATGCCGTTATGCTGCCGCATTTTCTTCAGAATTTTATGTCTATGATGCATGTGTATGCTTTTAAATGCAAATGCAAAATTTTTTTTGACATTTTTTTTTCTTTCGATTGCAGGGTGGAGATCGTTTTGTGACGGAGCAGCTGAATAAGCTGAAGACTCGAGGATCAGTGGAGGCCGTGATTGACCTGTGGGACCGGCTTCCAGTCTTGGGCAGAGGAGTTTTGATGAGTCCGAGACAGATCGTCATTGGGACCAGTTTGTATGAGTTCATTGAGTGCCTGAGGGGGTTGATCAAGTTTCCCAAGAGCAAGGGCTTGATTTTTGCTTTGGCACAGCACTGGTGGGACGTGACCCACACATTCCATTTTTTCTGGGGCGAGGCCACGGTCACACCTTCCGGTTATGCTGCGATCACAGGCCTGTCCTTTAAAGGACGGAGCATTGAGTGGAGAGACGGCTACAGTGACCTGGAGCTGCAGGATCTTCTGGGCTTTACCCCCATTCCCAAAAAGGGGATGGGGATGGAGTATGCTGTGGTCCACGGGAAGATCGTGGAGAGCATTGAGAGTTATAAGGCCGGGGATAAGAGAGTGGCCGCTGTGCAGATTGCTAGGGCTTTTCTGTGGTTTGTTTTTTCGAGCACACTTTTTGGACACGCCGAGGGGACGGCGGTGTTCGCTTTGCTGAGGACATTGGAGGATGTGGAGATGGCTGGAGAGGTGTCTAGGGGAGAGGCCGGGCTGGCAGAGCTATACTTTGCTCTAGATAGGTACAGCCGAAAGGCTGTGAGCTCCCTGACGTGCTTTGAGTTCCCTTTGGAGGTATAAGCTTTTGCTTTTTCCCTTTTCTTTAAGCACGCATTGTTTCTTTCCGCACTTGATTGATGTGATCTTTACCTTTCGCAGGTATGGGCTCTGGAGTTCTTTCATGTCACGATGTGGCGGCAGCCAGCGGAGCACATCGGGGCATATCCGGCTATGCTCTCCTGGTCTAAGCATGCTCGGGAGAAGATAGGTTCCAGGGGGCGCACGACCCTCAAGTACAGGGATTACCTGCCTTTGGTGAGATCTGAGTCGGATAAGGGGATGAGGTTCTACCCCTGGGGCCGCTTCAACGTGGAGCAGCTGAAGGGTGCAGAGAGGTGGACCGTAACACGGAGGATTTTGAGGGGTTTGACCTGTGATGTGTATTATCTGAGGGAGAGAGTGATGCGCCAGCATGGTGAGGGTGCGCCTCTGATGGCACCGGTGGAGCCTCCTGCCGACATGATGCATCCGAGTGAGAGATCGGAGACCTGGGGTGATTATCGAGGTGGCCAGCACTTCTCGATGTTTGTGGCGATCGAGGAATATTCGAGATTTATCTTGAGGAGGCTGAGGATGCCCCGGGTTCTTGAGAGAGAGGGGTTGGGAGTCGTGCGGTACCCTCGATCGAACTTTTCATATGTCCAGGATGGGGTCAGGTTGAGAGTACAGATTCCTGTCCCTGATCGGGTCCCACGAGCTTTTCGGCCTCGTCCGGATATGACGGTACGACTTTTGACTGTCTCTTCTTCTCTTCTTTCGCATCATCATTTTTCGCATCAATTATTTTCTGACACTTTTGTTTCCGTGCAGTTCCCGGCTGTGGTTGTGGAGAAGCTGACGAAGCAGGTGATTGGGGCCAAGAGGTTCCTTAGGAGGATGGTTGCCTGTGGGGCTGCTCAGGGTACAGCGAGACATGCACAGCCGTTGCCTGTAGAGCGGGAGACTTCCCCTATTCCTTCCGAGCATTCTACTGAGACTCCTCTTTCTCCTCTCATAGATCCCGGCATGGAGCTTCCTCCGGACCACGTCATCCTCGGGGATTTGCACGGGCAGGGGCACGTTTGGCACCACGGCGGGTCATCTTCGCATGTCCAGGAATCCGACGCGTTCACGTTCGGATATGACTTCTTTGCGGACCTCGGCTTGCCTTATCGTGGCGTACCGGTTGATCCAGGCGAGCCTCTCTCTGGAGACGAGGATGACGATTCCGAGCCCGAGACATTCATGGCTACTGAGGAGGCGGGCCCGAGTCGCAAGAGGGATCGGGGGAAAGGGCTAGCCACTGAGGATTTTGACTGATTATCTTTGGTTGATTTTGGGACTGTACTTACCTCGACAGATACAGTTTATTATTTATTTATTTTTTATGCACACTTTTTTTTTGTTTTTCCTCTTTTTTTGGAATGTAATAATCTAGGATTACTGTTATTTATTATTTTTTTTTATCTATTATGAATGCAATGTTGCATGAGCCTTGGTTTTTTGGCAAGGGTGTGAAGGTTTTGGTGTATGAACTGTTTGGACAGGTTTTGCACATGTTTCGAGCGGCTGGGATGAAATATTCCTCCGCGGTGCAGCAGTTTGAACTGCTGCAGATTTTTCTGATGGTGACATTCCCAACCGCGCGGATAGGGGTGAATTCTGACAGTTTTCATTTATTTCGGTGGTTGGATCTGGTTTAGACCATAAATGTCATTGAAACTTCATCTTCTCCAGTTCAAACTTATTGGAATTTCGGGAGAGAAGAGAGAAAAAACATGGAAATGGCCAAAATTTCTCCAAAATTGTCCAAAGAAAGGCAAATGTTGTTCTTTGAAAAGTTCAAGGAGTGGTGTAGGGAGATTATGCACGAGAGGAGGTCATTTTTCGAAGAAAGGTACAAGATAAAGTGCTTGTGGTCTCTCAAAGAATTGATTCCGGATTATGATCTTTTGAGGGCTTCTTCTTCATTTTGGGATACTAGAAGGTATGTCTTTTGCTTTTCTTACAACGAAGTGGTTCCGACTGTTGAAGAATTCCGGGCTTTGCTTGGTGGTCCCGAGGTGGAAGAGATTGCAATTCCTTTGCCCGGAGGAGCCTCTTTCGTTGATAGGTTGTGCAACCTTCTTCATCTTTCCCCGGAGGAAGCACAAGGTATGATCTGTGGTCCCGATCATTTTGACATCTCTGGTCTTCCTGATAGATTTAGGGGCTTAGGCTTGCTTGATGATGCCTATTGGGATGCTTTTGCACTTTGCATGTTTGGTACCTTGTTCATGGTTTATTCCTTTGGAATTTGTCACCGAGCTTTGCTGGATGTGGTCGTACACTGCCGTTCGGGTCGGGATGTGGTGCCCTTGATCCTGGGAGAGACCTTTCATGCTCTTGACAGGTTGGCTACCGGGAGGCGGTATATGCATGGGGGCAGCCCGTTTCTTTTGACTATGTGGCTGATGGAGCGCCTGGGGGTTCTTCGCGAAACTTCTGATGCGGTCAAACCTTGGACTTTTGCCAGGAGAGGGGTTACTGTGGACCTCGATGATCAGGGCCCATGGGAGTATTGGATGGCTTGTCGCCAGACTGCGGATATCAGATGGTTGGTACCTCATTGGCGGGTAGAGACTCGGAGAGTACTTCAGGATGGGTCTCATGTGATTATGCTTCTGGGGCTTTCCCAGTCCAGTTTTTATATTCCAGCTCTAGTTCGGCGGCAGTTTGGCTTGGAGCAGACTCCTTTGGAGGGCTTTGAGGACATAGCTACCAGGGTGGTAGCTTCTGCTTCGATGGATGATCCCTCAGTGTTCCCATTTCTTTCCCGAGCATGGAGGTATGATGTCTTTCCTCCTAGGGTTATCCTCAGGTGTCCGGGACATGTATTTATGACCAATTGGTACTTGGATTGGTACGAGAGGCACTTGGGGGAGACTCAGGTGGCTATTTTGAGACGGCATGAGGCCATTGTTGGTGTGGAAGACATGACAGTTTCTGAGAGGAGGAGGGCCGAGGCGAGGGCCAACCCTCATGATAGGAGCGGAGATGCCGTGACCGACTATGAGGCTTATGTCAAGAGACAGGAGAGGAGGATTCCTATGTTACCAGCTCGGCTACAGGAGATGAGAAATGAGGCTAGGGCTACTAAGGCCCTGACAGATGCGGGTTTGATAGATCCTGTCCCTACACCAGAGCTTGGTAGGCGGCAGACCGACATTTTTCCCGTGCAGAAGAAGAAGACCCGAAGAGGAGGGAAGAAGAGGGAGAAGCCGCATGCGAGTGGCTTGGAGTGACCTTGAGGTTTCCGAGTATCCCTTTCTTGTCGTAGCAGACACATTAGTTTGATTATGTATCTTAGTTTCTTTTAGCAGGTTGTAAGTCGTAGGAGTGAACCGAGCTTAGACTCATCAAAAAGTTTTTAACTGTAATGAATATGTGAATTGCTTTAGAGTTTTTCAAGACGCCTTCATGGCTTGATCAATGACAAAGTATGACTTTTATTTGTGTTTTAGACCGAACCGTTTCCGGCTGCCTACGTTCCCTTCGGACTAAAGGGCTCAGGTCTCCGTAGTTCGACCCGGTTAAAATTTTTTGTTTTTTTTGTTTGTTTTTTTTTTGGTCCAACCCTGTTTTTTACCTAGGCCGCCCTTTTCGGGTTTTCAACCTAGTTGGGTATTACTCTTTTAGCACTCTTTTTTTTGTTATTTTTTTGTGCAACCCTGTTTTTTACCTAGGCCGCCCTTTTCGGGTTTTCAACCTAGTTGGGTATTACTCTTTTAGCACTCTTTTTTTATATATTTTTTTTTGTTGTTTTTTTTTTTTTTGACTCAGTGTTCTACGCGTAGTATCAGCGCAGCTTGTCGCCATTCACTGGGTGTACAAAAGGATTTCCGTCGAGGTCTGCAAGTTGCATGGCTCCTCCGAAGAAGATTTTCTGAACGACATATGGCCCGACCCAAACAGGCTCCCATTTGCTAAGCGGGTTGATGCGGACTGGGGGCTTCTCTTTCAAAACGAGATCACCGTCTCGGATCTCCCGATGTTTTACTTTTTTATCGAAGGCTCTGGCCATTCTTCCTTGGTAAGCTCGGATATGTTCCATGGCTTTCAATCGGCGTTCATCTAGCAGGGCCAACTCATCATGGCGACTCTGAAGCCATTCGACCTTGTTGATCTGGCTTTCCAACAGCACACGGAGTGAGGGGATTTCTTGCTCGATTGGGAGTACGGCTTCCATTCCGTATGTGAGAGCAAATGGTGTTTCCCCAGTTGTCGTTCTGACGGATGTTCTGTAGCCCCAGAGAGCAAGGTGTAGCTTCTCGGGCCAATCTCGACCTCGGACAGCCATTTTCCGAATGATGTTTTCCAAGGTCTTGTTTGCTGCTTCGACGGCTCCGTTGGTTTGGGGCCTATAGGGAGATGACTTGTGACGGGTTATTCTAAACTCCGCTAGCAGTCTGTCGCATTCCCCTTCAAAGTGGGATCCATTATCTGAAATGATTTCGGCTGGCAACCTGTATCTGCATATGATGTTCTCTTTTGATGAAGAGGGATACTTTCTTTGAGTTGAGGATTTTGTAGGATTTTGTAGGGCATCCTTTTCAGTTCCTTCGAAGAAACTACCAATCTGCGTCTCTTTAGGCTCTTCAAATAGCTCCCAGATTCATACTTGTCAAAACCTCTTCGGCAGCTTGGGCTCGATTTTCCTCTTTCCGAACGACCTGCTTAAAGATTTTTATTATATATTTAATGTGTCTGCTTTTTTATCTAATGAATCATCATTAACCCCTTTTTTTTTTTAAATTATTAGTTATTTCATCATTAGTTAAAGTGGCAATCAAGGGATACTCAGAAAGGTTCGTCATTTCATTAAGAACGAAAGGAAATACAGTCTTGGCTACAATTTCGTTGTCTTCAGGCGTAAGGCCATTGGATGACTCGAGAGACTCGAACTAGACAATGAGAGACTCGGAGGGCTTTACAAAGGTTGACACAGGGGGACGGGGGACCAATCCAAGCTTAGTGATCATTTCCTCCTTGGTCGGGGACGGGCCTGAGAGAGTTTCCCAATTCTTCAATGGCATTGCTGTTGGTGGCCTCATGACTCGGGAATTGCATTGTTTCTGTCCTCCTTCCTTGATCATTGCTACCATCTCTTTGACTGAACCAAATTCGATCAGATCGGGACTGGTACCATCCTCAAAACTGAGCATATGAATGTAAGGGTCTGCTTGCGGATGTGCCGCATCCTCGACACTGGAGAGTCCTGATTTGTTGTCGTCTGATTGCTCAATCCAGACATAAGGACGTCTTGAACCTTGCTGTGCTTGCTGGAGCTGCTAAGAAAACCTCATGCCCCATACTTGAGAGGAAGGGTTTAGTGGGTAATTCCTCTTGTAAGACATCCCACACAACTGTCATGCATTCAATACGAGTATGCCGGTGCTTGTCGACCTTTACCACAAAGATTTCCTTACATGGCGGGGCCGGAGAGTTGACTTGAAGAATGCTGACAAATCTTTGATTGGAGACCGGGGGTTTATGTGCCCGCATCATGGCGATGCTCAGTGTTTCTTTCCAGTCTGCCACCAAATGTTGGAAGCGACAATTGAACTTGACGTATCGGACTGTTTCAGGATCTACCTCCTCGAGTAAGCTGACATAGTTAGCATCACTGAACTCTGAAGGATTTTGATGAGACTTGCCTCGATAGTCCCTTGATCGATTTGAGGGATGTAGCCCCGGTGTCTGGCTGCGAGTACGCTTGGCCACCGTCTCGGCTTCGTTCCCTATGAGGAAACTATCCCCTCGGATGACTTCAAGATCTCCCTGCCAGTTAATGAATTTGACGCATTGATGGAGGGTGGAAGCTATGGCTTTCATGTGATGTAGCCAGGGGCGTCCCAACAGAGCTGTGGATTCGGACTGAATGTCCATCACGTGGAATTTTGCTGGCACCATTTGAGTTTCGAACCAGAGTTCCAGAGTTACCATCCCCAAGATGGGGCGAGACGTGCCGTCGTAGGCCTTGATAGTCCGGGTAGATAGGATCACGTACCTTTCGTTGATGCGTAGGGCCCGCATCATGCTGAGAGGAAGGACGTTAATGGCTGATCCGTTGTCCACCAATACTCCGGGGAGTGATACGGTGTTGAGCCGGAGAGTGATGTACAGGGCTTCGTTGTGCACGAAGGCATCTCTTGGCAGGTCTTCGTCGCAGAAGGTGATCATACTACCATACAGTCGGGGATCGTAGATTTGGTCTCTATCTGGCGAAAGAGAGCCATCAAACCGTCTGTTTCCTGTCTTTCTTTTGTGAGGTAAAGCTTTTGCTGAAGCCTCAGGGTTGTGTCGAGGCTGTTTGTAGCGGTTGCCACCCTGGGTCAGCACATTGATTGAGTGCGAGCGCCAAACTGGTTTTGATCTTTCTTTGTCGGTACGTGTTTGGAAGCTGGATAGATTGAACCTTGGCTAATCCCGCAGGGGATTAGGCTTCTGACTGGCAGTGAAATTTCCCAGATCTGAGGTACTCTGGTGTCCCAAGGTCTGAACTCTGTTGTTAACAGGACTTTTCGGTTTTCCCACCTTTGTTTGCTCTGGAGCGGCGTGGCCTGAAGGAAGGGAGGACTGGCTGGAGTAGAGTACGTAGTAATCGAACCCTCCGGATGGCTCTCCGAGTGTACCCACACTGGTATCACCGGCTTCGAACCTTTCTTTCAATTTTTGCTGGGAGGAAGCTTTCTTCTTCTTAGGAGGACGGTCCTCGCTTATCCAATCCTGGTAGTCCCTTTCAAGACAGTCGAGGCAGTCACAGATATCCCACCAAATGTGCTCAACAACTGGCGGCGGGTTTGGGACCTCGGTTTGAGCCGTGCTAGAATGACTCTGAGTTGGACTAGTCTGGGGAGACTGGCTGTTGGGCTCACTGGGGAGCAAAGGGTTGGATTCTGCCGAGTAACGAGAGGCATTAGGAGCCAGGAAAACAGGCACATATTTGTCCTTCATGGGAGCCCCAGTTAGTTGGGGGATTGCTAATGTTCCGAAATGACGTGTGGCCTCTTCGATCGAGGCCTGCTGTTTATTCTGACGTGCTTCAAGAGCCCTGATGGCTGACCATATTTCCTCCGTTGTTTCCGAATCTCCGTTCCCCTTACTGATTTCTGCGGGACCGGTATCACTCTGAGAGGGGACACCTGACGGCTGTTGAGGCATGCCGAACTGTTCCATCCCTGACTGATGTTGGAATGGCGGTACTTTGAATTGCTGCTTGGGGGCTAGCTGGCCTGTCAATCGACGGGCAGGAGTTCCGGCAGTGGATACATAGGAATCTGGTGAAGGCATCTTGACATATCCGGGACTATTGAGAGTGGGGGGAGGATTTTCTTCCTTCTTCACGGTAAAAGTTCCATCGGGATTGGGGCTGGCGGCCAAACCATGACTCTTAAAGGCTTCCAGAAGGTTATCAATTTGAGCTTCATGTCGCACTCTCATCTGCTCTACCAACCGGACCCAATGCAGGTCTGTCTGAGGGATTCCGGAAGATGGAGTGGTGTTGTCCCTATCGTTACCAGCTGATGCAGACATTCTAAAACCCGGAGTCGGAACAAACGGTGAAGCTGACGATGCGCTTGACTCTTCCCAACTGATCAAACGGTGACCCGGTGCCCAAAACCAAGCTTTGTGCGGAGCTGCGGGGGGAAAGACACGAGGGTTCAGATGTCTGGGAATGAAGGAGGGTAGGTGTTTGGGCTTTGGGCTCATGCAACATGCAGTTATTTGTTCTAGTTTACTTAAAACATGTTTTATTAACCTAATCGGTTGGAAAAGATTGCTCTTCTTTTTCGCAAACTACTCTGGATCCTGGATCAGTGGGCCCTATCACTACGCCTGCGGACCCTCAACCTGTAACCTCGAACAAGGGTTCCGTAGGGCAAGCAGGTCCCACCGACCGAAAAGAAAAACGATCCTAAAGTCTGGCGGGTAATCGAGTCTTAACGAGCATTCGATGTAAATTACGGACAAAGCTGACGTCAAAAGTCAAGATCATGTCCGAGAGCTCGACGAAAAGTCGACATGGTTCGGACTGATAAATGTCCACAATTGATCTTGACTCGTCGTCAGTTAAGTCGTAATTAGACATGGAATGATCGTTAATCCTTGATGACTCAGTGTCATGCTGGGAGTCAGTGTATAATTTGTGCCAGTCAGAGTCAAAGTCAAGGCGCCAGTCAATATCTGGTCAAAGCCCGTGACGGAAAACCGGCAGGACTTCGACTGATTAGGGTCCCGAAAGATATTGACTTGGTAGGCCGACTAAGGCTTGAAAGGAAAGGTCTATACACAGACAGGGCATGACACAGACCAGACTAAAAACCAACCGGGTCTCGGACAAAGTGTGTCACGGACAAGTGCATGGTCGACACGAGGCTCCATGGGATGTTTGGGTAGTCCCGTGCTCGCACCGAGAGGCGTAATAAGGCCAAACGGGCTGCTACTGGGATTTCCCCGGGTTAAGGACGTAGTGTGCAGTGTAAGGCCAAGTGCGCGTAGTGTGCAAGCAGTCTATCTTCTTTTTCTGAGTAAAATAGGAATTTTCATGTGTCTTAAAAAGTATGATGCATGCACAAAATGATTATTTTTTTTGAAAATCTTTTTTTTTGAAAATATTTTTTTTGAAATTTTTTTTGAATTTTTTTTTTTGAAAGTAAATGAACACATAAGCACATAAGCACATAATTCAAAATTCAAGTCAACGGGTCCGATAGTCAAAATTTTGACTTTTCCGAGGTGGCCAAAACAACACGAAATGTGCAAAACCAACACACACACACAGTACAAATGATTTTAAATGCCGGGACGGAAGCTTGACCCACAAAAGTTTTTCTTTTTTTTTTGAAAAGATAAAACTTATTTTTCCCCAGCGGAGTCGCCACTGTGATGATGCCACCCGCGATTTTTCCTTTCTTTTTTGAAAATCAAAACGGAGACGGAGTCGCCACGCCATTTTTATTTTAAGGGCCAAAACTTTGAAAAATGCCCGAGATTAGAGATTTGGGTTCGGAGGTCACGTTACACGCCGGGAAGAACGTTAGGGTTCACCCGGAATGCCTCGTAAAACGAGTCTTCCAAGCTTAAAAACCATTTGTGTGTGTGTGTGTGTGTGTGTGTGTGTGTGTTTTGGTCAAAATAAATTCAAACTGAGAAACTAAAAAATTAGGAACTCTTTGTAAGACATAAAACAAGTCCCATGATTTTTGGTATGATTTTAGGGTTGAGTTTTGGTACTCAAAAGACTCCTTGAAGTTGAAAATAAATTCTGCCAGAATGAAAAAGGCAGTGGACACTTGATTTTAAAATGGATTTAAGAGCTTTAAAACTTCAAAATCTGGGGAAAGTCCGAGAATGAAAGTTGTTCAAAACATCTTAAATAAGGTTTCTGCAAAAGACTTTTCCTTTTGGAGATGATTTGATGGACCAAAATCTTCTGGAAATCACAGATATGAAATTTGGATTTCCAGAGACTGTTGAACTGACCTTTGGAAAATAATTTGAAAAAGGGAGTTATACTCACGCAAAAAATAAAGTAAAAATATGTCTGGAATGCTACGGATGTTGGATACAAAAAGTATTTTGTAAACCATCAGGACTTAACCTGATGGCCAGAGCACTGGGACACCAACACGGAGGTCTTGGGTTTGACTCCCCCCAGTGGTTAGAGTGAATGATTATCCCTCCCTAGTTAATATTAGGCGCCTCTGGGGGGATTTTAAGGAATTTCAGAGAATTGAGGGACTTGTTAGTAAATTGACTTACACAAAAAAAGGGGCTTGACTCGAGATGGGCAAGCCTCAAAAAAAATGTATTTTATAGTCAACACCCAATTCCAAGTTCTTCTGTGTCCAAAAAATTAGACAATGGACTTAGGTCTTAGAACAATGCTACTGGACAACAAGATGTTCTTGAAGGAAAATGTGATTTTAAAGGGGGTTTTGCATCCATGCTTGTCCCCATTTCCTTAGGATTTGATTAGTGATCACTAGACATTTTAGTGGTGATCTACTATATCAAGCCATCCTTAGGGTACATTAGGACTTTAAGCATTTCATTTGCTTGGGAAGGGGAATTTTAACCTTGAAAATGAGATTTTTGTTGTGCAAATGGATCTTGGAAAACACTTTTGAGTGAATGATTTTGAGGAAGAACACTTTTAAGTGAGTAAGAAGTAATTTGGACCTTTTAAATGGTCATCCATGGAAATTTATTCCAAGGTGACTACATTTTTAGGTCAAGCAAAGGATGAACACCAAGTTGATGAACAAACAAACTACATCTTTGAAGTTTGAAATGCATGCATGGATGAAGGAGTTTAGGGTAAGGAGAAGGAGGTTTTACCAATCTTCTTTGTGTTTGTGTTTGAGGCTTGAATTTGAGAGTGTTTGAGTGAGATTTGGGAAGATAATCAAGAGAAAAAGGTGGCAATTCAAGGAATTCCCCTTTGTTTTCTCGATATTTTCGCCAAGGTGCTTTGTGAGTGAGTTCTTGTCTTATTTTTTTGAGGCGAAGGGCTCAATTTATAGGCCTCTGGAAATGTCATTTTGATCCGCGCGGACAGGACCTGCAACGTGCACTGTTCATTAAATGCAGCTGCAGGCTTTGGACCAAAGGAATATTTTTCAAATTAAGCAACCAGTTTTTGTTCCAGCTGCTTCCATTTCGGGTTTTTCTCTTTTTTAAGATTCTTTTCTTGGTTTAACTTTAAATAGCAATGCCTAATTTACCCTTGCTTTGTTAGAAAAGTTAGAAATGTTAGGAATGTTAGGGCTTTCGTTAATTTTCTAACGAAAATACTAACAACTCAAATTGGAGCACTTACAGATGTGTATGAGAGATGAAGGAATTGGAGGGGAATTGGTTTGTGTTTTTGTGTGGGAGGAGAGAGAGAGAGGTTCTGGTGTGATTTCTGCAGAGTGACGTTATGAAGTGGAAATTCGGATCCATTTCTGAGAGGGGGAGGGTCTTATTTATAGTTGCTGATCATGGTCACATAGTGTCGCACGGCATTCTATAACCACTTTCCAAGGCCTCGAGTTGTCGCGTGACAGGAAGTGTCACCAACCGTTTTTGGCGCCAAATCTGGTTCTGGAATATTCTGGGATAATACCCAAAAGGTCCAAAACAGAATTATTCCCTTTAGGTCCTTTGGCATGAGCAAAGTACAAAAAAGTACTTCCTTCGCGAGAAACTTATGAAATGTTTTCGGAAGTCTCGAGATAGATCGGGAATTTACCAAAACGTCCCTTAATGCAATTTTATTACATTAAAATGCATCTAAAAAAGGTTGCGAATTGGATTGACGTACTTACAGAGCCCCTCGGCAACGTCACTTATGAAAGAAGTGCGGTTGTCGATAAAATAAGACCCAATCTCAATGAGCGACTGGAGGATAAGACGGGGGGCTGAACAAATGATCTGGGAGATTAGATGGCTGGACCTTTGGAGAAAGGATTCCTATATATCCCTAGGAGGGAATCAAGCCGGTCGTAGTTCAGACTATTCGGAGGTGTCTGACCCAAAGAGACTATTAGGAGGCGTCTGAACCCGGTGGAAGACTGTTATGAGGCGTCTGAACCCGGTGGAAGACTGTTATGAGCGTTTGAACCCGGTGGAAGACTGTTATGAGGCGTCTGAACCTGGTGGAAGACTGATATGAGGCATCTAAACCCGGTGGAAGACTGTTATGAGACGTCTGAACCCGTTGGAAGACTGTTATTAGGCGTTTGAACCCGTTGGAAGACTGTTATGAGGCGTCTGAACCCGTTGGAAGACTGTTATGAGGCATCTGAACCCAGTGGAAGACTGTTATGAGGCGTATAAACCCAGTTGAAGACTGTTATGAGGCGTTTGAACCCAGTTGTGTGAGATGACCTGAAGAAAATGATTTTTCGAGAATACAAGACATGATGATTTGACATTTTGGACGAGACATGGTTTCATACCTGTGTTGTGCTTACCTGTAGCTGTCGGAGGGACTGATGCTACTATTGATGATTGCGAAAGGTTGCAGCTGCCGGAGGGACTGATGCTACTGTTGTTGATCTTGGAAGTTTGTGGCTGCCGGAGGGACTGATGTACCACTGTTGATGAATTGCCGGGTGCGGGTGTAAGTACCCAAATCTGGCTCATGCCTTCCGGTTAAATTTCCCGGCAATTTCGGTAAGTTTCCCGGTAATTCCCCGGACCTTCCTAGTGTTCCGGAAATGTCCTGGAGCAGTCCCAAATTAAAATTAGGGCTGAAGGAAGCCTTCCTAATTAAGAAAACACGTTTTTCTTAATTAGGAAGAAGGTTCTAGAATAATGCCACCTTGCATGGTTCTAGAATGCTGAGTCATTGTGGATAATGCCGCACGGCTGCATTAGCACGCTGCCCCTAGCCGCACGGCCTCATTAGCCTTATCCAGACTGCCTATAAATAGAGCCCTCCTCTACCCATTTCAAAAACAACAACAATACACACAATCCATAGCAATACACTCAGTCACTCCCAAGACGTGAAGAATATTGGTGAAGGCTCAAGAAGGTGAAGAAGAAGGCCAAGAAGCTCCCTCCCTCCTCCTTGAAGATCCAAGACCAATCTCTCCTCCTAGCTCCGACCAAAGAAGCAAAGAAAGCAATTGGTAACCTCGCACACCCTAACCTTGCTTTTAATTGATATACTTGCTCATTGCATTCATATATCTTGCTTGGGACTTGGCATTCATAGTTAAAGATCACATCTTTATCACCCCCTTTCCCTTTTGCATGCATTAAGACCTCATTTGTCATAAAAATGTAGTCTTTTTTCATAAAGGTGTATCCTTTGCACCTAAAACTCCCATTTTCAAATAAAAATGTCATTTTTATGCATCATTTGCATATAAAAATCCAATCTTTTCAATAAAAATGCATCCTTTGCATTCAAAACCCCTTGTTCAAGCATCATTTGCTTTAAAGACCATGTCTTTACCATAAACTAGCATCATATGCTTTTCAAAATGTAATCTTTATGCATCATTTGCATAATGAATGCCAATTTCTCCAACAAAAATGCATCATTTGCATAAAAATCAAATCTTTATGCATCATTTGCAATAAAGATTATTTCTTTAAACTAAGTGCATCATTTGCAACCCAAAAATGTCATCTTTTCATTAAAGTGTCATTTTTTATCATGCATTTCCCCCTTTCCCCCAACCTTGGAACGGACCGGTGTAAAAGATCCTATCTTTACATCGTTCCTTCCATTAAAGGTTCACGATTTCTTTAGAAAGGGATACCTTGAACCCTATATCTCCGATTATCGCTTAAGAAAGAGTATGAAGCTTCTATACGAGCTCGACCGTCTTAAAGCGTAGGATTGATGGGCTAAGGACCCTCCTTTCCTAAAGAACCTCATCTTTGACTATAAAAGAGACATTCTCTCGATCACGCAAGTCCCGAGGGTCCCGAGGTTAAAAATGCGATGATCACAAGTCAAAGATGAGGACGGGATCATAATCTCAAATACATAAAATTCCAAGGAATCCCGAGCAACAACCAACAAATGGTTTGTACGTCCGGAAGACGACTTGGGACATTCCCCCCCCCTTATTTTCAAACACATGCACACAAGAAAGCACGCAAGCAAGCACGATTACTGAAATCTTGGGAGACTTGCTCCGGCAAGGCACTTTGGGTGAACGCCAAACGTTCTTCCCAAGGGGTAACTTAACCTCCGAACCCATAAAACCTTTTTTTCAAAGTTTTGAGGTAATCAAAATGGCGTGGCGACTCCGTTTTTCAAATAACTCGGATGTCTTCAAACTCGCGTGAATCCAACACAAAATTTGGGCACCACATTCACAGTTTGGCGACTCCGCTGGGGAAATCCCAAAGGAGAAAAGCTTTTATTTTCAAAACAAAAATCGATACTCGGTATATAGGTGGAAACCACTTACCCTTCCTGTACACTCCCTGACGTGGGAGTTGGGATAACCGGTGGTTTAACAATCCACGTACCAGTATCCCTTTTCGAAAAACAATTTTGAAAAAAAATAAAAGAAAGCTTTTCCCTTTGAGCGGGTTAGACTCCCATCGCCGATTTCATTAATCGTGCTTGCTTTCTTTACCATGCATTGCATCATTTGCATCTTGGAATCTGTGCATACTTTGAAACGGGAAATAACCCGAAAAATAGCAAAAGGAGTGGAACCTGGAAAATTGATCCATGCAGTCGTACGGCTCAATCCTCATTGGATTCTGACCGGGCGACCTCAGTGGCAATTCCACCAGGAAAAATCATGGTTAATCTGGCAGTCCTAGCAGCTTGGGGCTACTCAGCTCCATGACTGACTGGGGCTCCCAGAAAATTTACGTGCTTATGTGTTGCATTTTCCCCGTCCCGAAAATCATTCCTTTAAAACACATTATGAAAATCTCTGTTTTAACTCAAAAAGGAACATTTTTAGGAGACCGCACACTACGCGCACCTGATATATCCTGTACACTTTTGCACGCACGTCCTTCAAACCCGAGGGTGGTTCCAGCTGCAGTCACGGACAGCCTTACGATGCTCCCGGGCGCGCACGGAATCATCCCAACCTCCCCATGGCAGCCAGTGTCGACCAATGCACAGTCCGTGTCACACATTTCAAAAAACCGTGACTTTTTGGTTGGTTTTTGGTCTAGTCCGTGTCATATAGCCCAGTTGCATACCCACGTAAAGGTCAAGCCTTAGCTCATAACGGAAGCCAAGATTGTCGCTCAAGCGAAATTCTGCCGAAATTCCGACAAGGAAAAATCGGTGGGATCTTGACTCCGACATTGACTATTGACCTTGACCCGCACGGAATGCGTAAGAGTCAAGACCGAGTCTTTGCCAAAAAAAATCAAAAGATCTTTCGCTCAAGCGAAGCTCTGCCAAAATTCCGACAAGGAAAAATTGGCAAGATCTTGACCGGCATTGACTTCGATTCCGACTCACGCACTGCGTATGCAACGAAGTTCAATGTGACACTGTGTCATCCGGCTTTTTACCGCCCGACCCATGCCTATTATTCTCTCGGACATTACCGAAAGTCAAAAACCGTCATTCGCTCAAGCGAAACTCTGCCAAAGATCCGTCAAGGCAGAGAGACGAGACTTTCCCGGTATTGCCTTGACTATAATCCGCATCGCTCGTGCGTTGAAAAGTCCTATGACCCGCTAGACCCGATAGGAGCGTTCTTTACTCTCGGTCGGTGGGATCCGCGTGCCCTATAGGACCCTCGCCCGGGGCTGTCCACCCTGGGAGGTCGAAATACAGGTGGAATACGAGGGGCTTATAGACGTAGTGACGGAACCCACTGATCCAGGATCTAGAGTAGTTGTGAAAAAAAGAAGGGCAGAACCCCTTTTCCAACCAAATAGATATTAATAAAAGACACTGTTTTAAGTAAACTTGAAGATTCTAATTTGCATATTGCCTGAGCCTTCAGCCTAAACACCTACCCCGAGTCTAAACCTTTCCTATCCCTTTCCCGCAGCGAGAAAGAAGTGGGTGAGAACACCGGGTCAGCGACTTGTTAGCGCAGAATCCTCAGACAGTTCGCCAGAATCCTCAGTTTCGAGAGTCAGAATGGCCGATTTGACAGAGAACAGTGCTGGTTTGGGTAACCAGATGACTAGGGAAGAAGAGCTAGCCTATAACCAATGCCCTCCCCCATCTTCATATAACCCATTGCCAAAGACTGTCCCTTCTCAGTCTTCTCCAATACCCCAAGCTGTTAGGGTCCCGACACCCTCGCTTCCTCTGCATCCCCCCACGGGACCTTTTTCCTCCTTTCAGCCTGAGCCTACTTTGGAATCCCAGTGCCAATTTGACCTTTCCAATTTTGTCAACGCCTGTGAATTTGCCTACCTCTCGGACAGCTACAGTGAAGAGTCAGTCGGAAACGAGAATAGGAATGGATGGATTTACAGCGATGATGACAGTTCAGTAAAAGGAATGGACTTGGAGCCAACGGAAGTGAAACCCGAAGGGCAAGATGAGGTAGAAAGCCACAGACCTGGAATAGGGGATGAAATCACTTCAAAGTGTGTCTGCAGCCTATGCAAAGGCTCGGAGAAGGATGAGGTAGTGTATGAGTCCTATATCCTAGAGTTCAATACTCCGTACAAGGACTTGGTAGGTGAATGGAGGAACTTGATCGAAGCTTTAGCCAAAAGAGGGAAGTGGGCTCCGCCCACCGATCTGGAACATGTAAGCGTCGCCGAAGCCAAACTCTCATCAGGAAGGGTAGACTCTATCACAGTGTTAGTAGTCACTCCTGAAACTTGGTCTGAAGAAGAATGTATGGATGCCTTGGAAAGAGTCCTGAGTTTAGAGGCGACCCCAGTCCCCTTTATGTCCTACGATGATAATGATGTTTTCCTGGTAATCCCTAAGCCCGAGGAAGAGTCTGAGATACCCCTCATATGGCGTCAAGTATCCCGACCTGCTTTTGCCCTCATTGGTCATCAGAGTCAAGGCGAAAGTTCCCACGAGAGCTACTGTAGTGACACTGATGAAGACACAGTCGAAGTGCCGGAAGGGACAATAGAGGAGTGGTTAGCCCAGAAGCCAAAAAGCCCAGAAAATATCTCTGACAGTAAGGAAAAAGAACCCGCCATGAGGTTTGACCCCGCAGAAATCCTTATTGATGATGGAATTTCCCACTTCAGAAAATGTTTGGCCAACGTCAAAGATGCCGTCAGAAGGTTGACCCCCAGGGAAAGAAAAGACATGCTTGACAGTGATGAGGAATGTGATCCTACTCTGTTAAAGAAGTTGCTAGGTTCGGATGAGAAAGCCATTTGCCAAGCTCCAAACTCCGGAAGTGATAATTCTTGTTGCATGCTGACTTTGAAAAGTTTGAATGAGACTGTGAAAGCTTTAAACGGAGAATGTGAAGTTGAAATCAGCCGGTCAAACTCAGAAAAGGTCAAAAAGCCGGTAACCTGGGACCAGATTCGGGAAGCCGCCTATGCTTCCGGCAGCACCGTCAATCAGATCAATCAGCAGAATTGGCCATACGCCAGTAAGAATCCGCCTCTGACTTTGAAAGAATTGACAGAATCCTCCAGTAGGAATAATGACCAAGGAAAATCCAATGTCTATGTGATGACTCGGTCTGGGCAGATGAATGTTGAGCAGCCTAAGGGTGACAAAAGAAGCACCGTCTCTGAGCCAAAAACAGATAAAAGACCTTATAAGCCAGAAGCAGAAAAGCCTGACTCTGATAAGGAGGATCCAGTCCTAACTCAGTTGAAGTGTACCCAAGCCAATATCTCCTTATGGTCCCTGTTGACCTCTTCATACCCTCATAAGTTGAAGCTAGAAGAAAGTTTGGCCAAGACCATGGTGCCCATAGATGTCACCCCAGATGAGGTCGTCCAAATGATTGGAAATATCCACTACGGAAACATCATTACCTTCACTGACTTAGACCTGCCAAAGTATGGGGCTAGTCATAACGAACCTCTTTACATCACAGTCCAGTTAGAAGAGCGTCGATTGCCACGAGTATTAGTCGACGGAGGGTCTGCAATGAATGTCTTGCCAGCTAAAATGATGGATTTATTGGATCTGAAGCCAACGGACTTAAAGCCTTCTAGTCAGACTATTAAGGCCTATGACTCCACTGCACGATCAGTTTTGGGGATCGCCACTCTCAAGATGTGGTTCGGAAAAAAGGTCATGGACGTTGACTTTCAAGTTATTGATATTCCGATTTCATTTACTGCCTTGCTGGGACGGCCTTGGATCCACCAGATAAACGGGGTAGCCTCTACTTTGCATCAGTGCGTCAAATTTCAGTCGAGTGATGGAACTATCACCACCATTTATGGAGACAGTGTCACGGTAGAAGGAACCAGCACTGGGGATATCCCGATATTGGAGATCAAGCACGATGATGAAGGGTTAGCATTGACCGGATTCTCCGTAGCTTCTTCCAAGGCACAAGTGTGTTGCACTGACCTCACCACTACTTCCGATAAAATCCCTCCTGCCATGAGAATGATGCGAAAAATGAGTTATCTTCCGGGACTTGGATTGGGTAGAAGACTTCAAGGTCGTAACACCATCATTGATGTGAAGGAACAGACTACCAGATATGGCTTGGGGTACAAACCGAACTCTCGGGATGCCAGAAAAGCTAAAGGCACGAAAGGTGAAGGGGTCCAGCTCCATCCTTACAGTCTGTCTCTGACCCATTACTTTACAAAAGGAGGGACACAATATGATGAAAGTGATCGCCAGATCTCCTTGCGTAAAACCCTTCTAGAGAACCTTGAGAAAGTTAGGGAAAGCCAGCCAATCCCGTTCGAAGAATGTTCCTTGATTTGCCGATATCCTCGGGGCTACCACTACCGTTCGTAATGAGTACGTCTTCAAAGGAAATCCGGCCAGTGTCAAAGAGTCAAAGATCCGGGACAATGGACTTCTCCGCCTTTGAGTTAGCTCTTCCAAAGATCGCCAGATAGAAGTCGCCAAAGAAGGAAGACAGCCAAATGGGTTTGGTAAGAGTTGTTTGACGAAGAAGCACAAATCCTGCACTTGATCGACTTCAGCCCGTATTGATGAGATAGTTGCCGTTATTGGAGACGATGGTGAAAGTCATTTTGATCCTCGCACTTTGGTGACTAAGACAGAAATGCCATTGAAGAATTGGGAGACATTCTCAGTGGCCGATAGCCAATCGACAAGAAATGATCACGGAGCTTGGATTGGTACCCCGTCCTTCTCAACCCTGGCCGTGTCAAACACCCCGTTGTCTATTCGCCGAGTCAGAATCTTTGAATTCCAAACCCTCGTAGTCATCCGAAGGCCTCACGCCCGAGGATTATGAAAATGTAATCGATGTCATCTTTCCCCTTATCTTGAATGAAATGACAAATCTTTCGATTATCCTCTTATTGCCAACTTAACAAATGATAAATTAACTCAAAACTTAACAATAGCTTAATAATGAATCATTTGAACAAGATGCAAACACACTAAACGAACAATACATTAAAGAAATCTTTAAGGTGTTTCGTAAAAGAGGAAAACCGGGCCCAAGCCGCGAGGAGGTTTTGATAAGTGTGAACTTGGGTACTATTGAGGAACCTAAAGAGACACATTGGAAGCTTCTTCCAGTGGGTTGAAAGGGACGATTGATCGAGCCGCTCGTAGAATACGTCGACGTGTTTGCATGGTCATACAAGGATATGCCTGGCTAGACAGCTTCGATAGTAGAACACGTAATCCCTCTAGCACCGTATGCTAAGCCGCAGCGTAAACCGAGAAAGATTAAGCCGGAATGGTCTCTACAGTCAAAGAAGAAATTGAGAAGCTACCGCGGGTAGGGTTCATCGTAGTCATTGAATACCCGACATGGTTGTCCAACATCGTGACCGTAACCAAGGCCAATGGGAAGGTGCGCCGCCGTGTGGATTTCCGAGATCCGAACAAGGCGCCCCAAAGACGACTACCCTCTCGCCAAACATAGACATCCCGGTGGACTCCACGCCAACTACGAAGTCAAATCCTTCGTTGATGGTTTTGCAGCTACAACCGCATCAAGATGGCCGAGGAAGACCAAGAAAAGACAAAGCCTTCACCACACCATGGGGAACCTACCGTTATACAAGAATGCCATTCGGGCTCAAGAATGCCTGGGCTACTTACCAAAGGGCAAAGCGACCGCGCTTTTTCATGACATGATCCACAAGGAGATTGAGGTCTACGTAGATGATATGATAATCCACTCCAAAGGAGAGAGTGGGCAAAGACTTTGTTGACCTACGAAAATTCTTTGAGAGGTTGAGACAAAGATTCCATGAGACTAAACCCGCCAAATGCACCTTCGGAGTGACAAGGGGAAAAGTGCTTGGGTATATGGTCACTGAGCGAGGTATAGAAGTCGACCCCCGAAAGATCAAAGCCATCATGGATATGAGGCCACCTCAAACCCGCATTTAAGTCAAGAGCTTCATGGGTAAATTGCAAGACATCACCAAGCTTGGCCAATCGCCTGACCACTATGTGCGAGCCCATCTTCAAGCTCATGAAGAAGAATGTGGACACGTAATGGACCGAAGAATGCCAAGATGCCTTTGACCAGATCAAGGCATACTTAGTACATCCCCCTAAGACTATGCCCCCCACATGGACGTAAGCCTCTTCTCGCTCTATCTCACCGTCACGTACACGGCAAGCTGGGGCTATGCTTGCTCAGAAAAGAAAGACTCTCGTAGAAAACGCCATTTACTTTGTCACTGAAGCTACAGGAGTGAGCTCAATTACTCAAGATGTGAAAAGACCTCGTGCAGACTCGGTCCGGGTAGCTCGGCAAATTGAAGCATTATATGCAAGCCCACCCCGTGAATTTGGTCTCGAAAATGGACCCCATCAAGTACATCTTTGACAAGCCTTCCCTCTCGATGCGTTTAGCGAAGTGGTCCTTCTTCTTGCGTATCACGACATCAACTATGTGACCGTAAAGGCCATCAAGGGTCAAGCATCGTCGATCACCCGGCGAACTTCCCCAAGTAATGAAGACAGAGGGCCCGAACCCCAATTCCTGCACGAAGGGATCTTTGCAACAGCCTCGAGAATAGATGGCAATTGTTCTTTGACTGAGCCGCTAACAAAAGAGGAAATGGTGTAGGAATGCTATTGGTCGATCCGAAAGATGAGCATACCCCCATAGCCCTCAAGTTGAACTTTCCCGCCACGAACAATGTCGCCGAGTATGAAGCCTCGCATTGCCGGTTTGAGGCCGCCTTAGAAAGAAATGTCAAGGAGCTCGAAGTTTACTGAGACTCGCCCGATCATCAACCAAGTCTCCAACAAGTGGAAGATCGTGGACCCTAATGCAACGGTATCATGCCCATATGGAGGAGTTGGATCGACAGCTCAGAGAAGTGACTTTCCACTACTTGCCGAGGGAAAAGAACAGATTCGCAGATGCCCTAGCTACTCTAGCCTCATTGGTAGAGATCCCCGAGGGAAAAGCCATAAAGCCCTTCAGTAGTGGGTAGAAGAGAAGCCCCAGCCTTCTGCGTTATGAAGGCTGGACTGGGACCCGAGCCCATAAAGGAACCTTGGTACAACTCGATTTACCAATTCCTCAAAGACGGAGAGTCACTTTCGTGAGACGAAGAAGGTAGACCAAAAGAAGGTGTCGAGCCAAAAGCTTGCGAGCCCCGAAAAGGTTGGCCTCCCATTATGTCATCCTAGGAGGCAACCCGTACAAGAAACGCTATCAAGGACCACTCCTCTTATGTGTCACTCAAGAAAGAGCCAGAGAGTCGATGACCGAAGTCCACAATGGTCCTTGCGGTCCTCACATGAATGCCAGAGCCCCGATGCAAGTGATCCTCGAATGGGTTACTACCGGATCTCCATGGAGACAGATCACGCGTTCACGTCCGAACCTCGCGACAAGTGCCGCCGGTTTGCCAACCTCAACCATCTCCCACCTCATGACTGCATCGTACCGCATGACGACTCCTTGGCCGTTTGCAACTTGGGGCATTGACGTGATAGGGAAAGTAGCCCCGACAGGAAGCAATGGACACGAGTTCGTGTTGGTAGCCATCGACTACTTCACCAAGTGGGTAGAGGCCAAGTCCTACAAGGTCCTCACTTCCGTAAAAGTGGCCCAGCCCATCAAAGAAAACATAATGTGCAGACATGGGGTGCCCAACGAGATCATTTCGATAATGGGTCACACTTCGAAGGAGACTGCGATAGACTCGCCGTCGTCGACCCGTAGTTACTCGCCACAAGTCGTCCCCGCATGCACTGCACCAATGGAGCCGTGGAAGCCGCTAATAAGACACTCGAGCGGATCATCCTAAGATGGCCACCCGTGGTCGTGATTGGCCCGAAAAGCCGCACCTAGCACTCGGGGCTGGGCGTAACGTCCTGTCGAATGCCTACAGGAGAAACTCCTTTTGCCCTAACTTACGGATGGAAGCAAGAGCACAGCCGAGCTGGAAATCCCGTCATTAAGGGTCCTCCGGAAAACAATGTTGTCAATGAAGTGGAATGGCTGCGCACCGGCATGATGAGTTAGCCCCGCTTGACGAGAGAAGGCTAAAAGCCATGGAACACACCCGAGCCTACCAGAGGCGAATGGCCGAGCGTTTGATAAAAAGGTCAAGGCCAGAGACATCAAAGAGGGTGACTTAGTGCCGAAAGTAAAGCCCCTACCGCAGACAACCCCGGGAAAATGGGAACCCGTCTGGATCGGGCCCTTATGTGGTGCAGTAAGATATTGTCGAGGAGCAATGAAGCTTGCGTACTTGGATGGCAATCCCTTTGTCCACCCAAACAATCGGTGATAAACTCCGAAGATACTATGTCTAATAAAAAAAAAAAATAAAAATAATAATAAAAAAAAAAGTGCAAAAGAGTAATACCCAAACTAGGGCCGAAAAACCCCAAAAAGGGCGGTCTAGGCAAAAGACAGGGTTGCACATATAAAAAAAAAAAAAAAAAAAAAAAAAATCTTAGTGCAAAAGAGTAATGCCCAAACTAGGCCGAAACCCCAAAAAGGGCGGTCTAGGCAAAAACAGTGGCTGCACAAAAAAATTAGTTCACCGTAATGAACTACGTAGACCTCGAGCCCCTTAGCCTTTCTTGTAAAAGGGGAACGTAGGCAGCCATATATGGTTCGGTCTAAACAATAAAAAGGACGATTAAGTTTCCATGAAATATGTCCCGATCAATAAAAAAAAAAGACATTTGAATTTCCATGAAATGTGTCTTGACTAATTTCTAAAATAATATTTCTTGTTCATTACAAGTTAAAAACTTCTTGATGAGTTCAAGCACGGTCTACCTCTTGACTCTCGCTTAACCTCGCTACAAAGATCTAAAATACAATAAAATGCCTAAATAAACTAATGTGTTTGCAAAATGGCAATAAGTGGAATCCAGAAAAGACTTGTCGCCGTCATTCGCCGAGTCTTCTTTGGTCTTCTTCCCTTTTCCTCGGCCCCGTCGAGTCTTCTTCCTTTTTTGTCTATGATGTCAGTGATCCCTCATTCCGACCTCTCGGTATCCTCACCGGAGCCTCCACCAACCCCGTGTCAATGAGTGCTCTCTCTATCCGAGCACGAGTCCGCACCTCCTCCCTCCGAGCCTCGCCAAAGGAGCGACTCCTGACAACCTCTTGTACCGAGCCTCCATATCTCCGACCAAGTCACCTCGACCGGGTTATGGCAACTCGCCTTAGCCTCGCCTCCCTCGTAGTCCTACTCGAGTCGCAGCCGCCTCCCAATAAAGCTCGACGTCTATCCTCCAAGATAACCCGAGTCGCTCCCATCTCCCTCTCGTACTCACCCAAGTAGACAAAGTGGTCAAGATGGTGCTCTTCCCCGCCTCCCGAAGATAGCCCCGGGTGGGAAAGCAAAGATATGTCCAAGCCCTCGAGAAGAAAGAGAAGCCGGGCCGGATCCTCATGTCCAATGACACCACCTCCATGGTCCGGATGTCCTCCCAATCACTCAATGGCTCCCGTAAAGCCCCAAACCGCCCGGATACCAAGCAGGTATATAAAAGGATGACCAAAGATAATCTCGGAACCCTCACAACATAAGACTCCCGAAATATCCTCCCCGGGTCCGCAACCTCCAATGTGGTATCCACTCAACGGATGTCCGAAGTGGATAGCCTAGCCATCATCGCCTCCCGGCCTACTCCCGTTCCCCGCCGCCTAGGCGCACCTCTCCGAGAAATCACCCAAGGGCACCGAGTCGGCAAAGCCCTGTGCAAAGCCCCGAGCCTCTCCCGCAGCCCCACAAAGTCAACATAGCCGGACTCCCGACCTCATGAAATGGTCTCCCGAGCCATCCCGTCGATCCCATGAAATGTCTCTCCCAAAACCACGGACAATATCCTTCCTGCACTCATAGCCTCTCGACCATGTCCAAGAGGCCACTATGACAGATCCCCACGGACTCAAGCAGTTGAACAAAACAGAATACGCAGAGAATGAAAGCATCCATAGCCACCGTGGTCGCAGCCTATATCCGGAGACCCAAACCTCGCCCGGGATATCGTAAAGGTCAATCCTATCCGGCTACCATCATCCTCTCAAATTTCTCCCAAAGGAATCTCGTAAAAGATGCAAGCTTTACCGTCACCGGCACGTCTCCGATCGCCGGAATAGATATAGCCTCGGCCTCGGACCCCCAATCAAGGCTCAAGTCTTCGTGCGTTGGGACAATTTCGTTGTAAGAGAAGCAAGAACATGTCTCCGACGTCCTGTAACTTTGCCGCGGCTCTCAACAGTCCCAATCGGGCGGGAGATCCCTCAAATGCCATAAAGACTTGATCTTGAAGGAAGAATCAAGCAAATTCTCCTTGTGATTTTGGAAGTTATGTCTCGCCCAAGATTGGAAGACCGGATAGAAAATGGTCTCGCTTCCCTTTGCAATCCGACGGGCTTCTCCATCGCAAAGTGATCAAAGATGGTGCTTTAGGTCCAAAATATGCTCCCCCGGGGAACAATTGGGACAAGTCTAGAGTGAAAATGAAATGAAATGGCCAAGCCTTGCTTTTATTCGTAAAATAACCAAACTCGTACGTAACCGTAAGCCGCACGGCTTCATTTTCCTCAAGGCCATGCCGCACCTGGCTACATTAGCCCTCTCATAGAAATTCCGCAAAGAACCAAAGTTGCTGCCCAAGGAGTTTTCACCCCACTTTTTCAACCAAAACCTCGTACAAAAACATATCCGTAAGCCATTCAAGCATTTATATACCATTATAAATCATTTTGGCCCGGCCACCCCAATTCCAAGCAAAAAGTCGCCCAAGGCTCGATAATATGCAAATTGAGAAAGCATAAATTAGAAAAGTAAATAAAATGTAAATACAATGTTTTCGCCCCATCGGCGCCCAAATAAAGCAAAAATAAACAAAGTGTGCATAAAAATTGTTCATTGTTTGTTTTCGTTTCCAAATCTATTCTAGAGACCTCCTAGGCCTCCGATTCTTCTTCCTCCTCATCGCTACTCACCATAGATGCTAGCCTCCCTCATCAAGTCCTCCCGGTCGCTCACGTCGACAAATGGACATTATCGTGCCCGTACTCACCCACCGCCTGCACGTCGCCGCTGGGTCCCCGCCCCGAGGCATGGCACCGGAAGAGTACTCCGAGGCCGATGAGGTAGACGCCGTGCCCCGACGTGCCGTCTCTGCGCCTGTGCTCCCGTGCAGATCCGCCGCCGCCTTCAAGCGCAGCGCCTTCCTCGTAAGAGACCGGCACATGTCCTTCCAGCCCCTATTCTCGCCTCGACCACTCTATCGTAAGTGCGAGCCGGAACTCCGAGAAAAGAAGAGAAAATCTCTTAGAAAATCTCGAAAAATCTCTTAAAATTGCAAAAAGCGTAAAATCCGAAAGCTAAAAAGGGAATAAGACCCTAAAAGTATACTCACAAAGGCTATCAAAGGCAAGGTGTACCGGGGCTCCCTAGCATCGGGACAGTATCCTCATCCTCCTCGGCACTCCATGGACCACGTAGGACGATGCGCAGGAGGGATCGGCGGGTCAAGAGGCTCATCCTCCCCATATCCCCGAGTGACCGCCGCCTTCACTAGCTTCGTGGCGTCCTCGTGCGCCGCTTCCACAAACACAAACAGTAGGGGGTGTCCATGTCAGTACTCCTCTCGCAGCCCACGCCGCCCGGTACCTCGCTATCTCATCCTCTCGGCCAATCCCCGGGCCGTAGCATCCGTGCCGGGAGGATCCCGAGGAGTAATGGCGTCCAATGGAGGGACATGGCCATGCCGCTCGAGAAACGGTCCCCAAGTAAATGACATCACATGTCGCCCAAATGAGCCACCTCCTCTCGCCTCGTCACATCAATGGCATCTCCCAAAGAAGATCTCCTGATACCCGCCCAAGGGTAGAAGTCCACTCCGTCATGCCCATCCCCGTTGATGACTGCCTCACCATTTTGTAGTCGAAAGTGATCCGGGTCTTCCCCGTGAATTTATCCTCGCATCTCCTCCAAATAACCATAGCAGTGGAAGATGGTGACATCACTCGCCGGGGTTCCAAGGAAAGAACCCGATCACCTCTACAAACCAGCCCGCATGTTCAAAACATCAAAAGGTCATTCTCTCTCTCATAAAAGTCTCAAGACAGAAAAGAGAAAAGAAAAAAAAAGAAAGGAGACTACCTCAAGGGCAAATGAGAAGCACCCATGGAAGCAGCTTTGTTCCGACCGTACATGTCCAACGAGAAGTACAACTCCGCCAATCCGGCCTCTCCCCAAGAGACCGTCCCTATCCCATCCACATCCTCCAAAGAGTCGAGGAGGCAAGTCATGGCCGCGTCCTGCACTAGCAAAGATAGTGACCGATAGCATCAACCATATGAATGCTCTAGCCACCAATGGCAAGGGCCACATCATTAGCAAAGAAAGTTCGCATGCAAGTCTCGAATCGCCACCTCGACGTTCCGCGTCTCCATCCCCCCTTGGGAATCAGCCTCAAACCCGACCAAAGCCCGGAACTCCTCACCGTAATGTGGTCTCTCCAAGTCACGGGCCTCCCATGAACCGTAGGCCGCATTAGCCGTGGAAGTCGGCCAGGAGTCACCGTCGCCCTCTCCCACTCAGTGAAAGCTATGGGTACTATCCCACCGTAATCTCGTAAAGGGCCCGGACCAAGCTCCTTGCTCTTAGAGGTGATGTGAACACCCCGCCGATGGCCTCTACAAACGCATCCAGCTCCGGTAGCCCTCACCAAATTCTTGGGGTTCACCCCATTCTTCTCAAAATCCGGCATCCTCTGCCAAAGCTTAACTGCTATCTCCGATGGTCCTCTAGACTTGTTCTCCTGTAGACAAGCACAAAAAAAAAAAAAAAGAAGTGTCAGTCCATCATCATTTTCAAAAGCATGCATATATTCACAAAAAAAATGCACATATTTTCAAAAGAAAAGCATTCACAAAAGTTTTTCTAGCATTATTTGCATAAAAAAAAGCGTCTTTCATCACTTGAAACGCGTCATGTCATGTCCCATTGCTTTCCTAAGGCACAAAATCACAATTTTCACGATTCTTTGCACATAAGCATTATTTTTTCAAATAAAATGGCATGCATGAATCATTTTCATCTTCCAAAATCATGTTTTCTCATTGAAAATCAGAATTTTGACCTAGTTCTAGCACAAGGCAAGAACTCCGTCTCACATTTTGACAATTTTTCATTCTTACTTCATTTTGCGAGAAAAAAGTGAGTCATTCCCATTATTTTTGTCAAACAAATTGCACATTGCATATTCTTAGCCTCATAGGTTGTTCATGCATCTCAAAATCATTCAAAAATCCTAGAAAATTCCTTAAAATTCGGTCAAGCCCTAAATCATTCAAAATTCAAGCAAAATCATCGGATTTGAGCAAATTAAGAATGCTTACCCCAACCGATCGCGGGTTCGTTGATTTATGCTCCCTTCTCCTGGTAAAGCTCCGATGGAGGCGTAAGAAAGTCATACTTCCTCTCCGTCCGAACGAGCTCCTTTCTCCTCCTTCTCGCAGCCCGCGGAGATGTTCCTTCTTGCTTGCCTCTGCATGGGATTGCCCTCCGGATCCATTCCACCGATAGAAAGGGAATTGAAGAATTTTGAAGAAATTCTCTCCTTTCTCTCTCTCTCTCTCGGCGCTTTGGGCGGCAATAATGCCCAATGCCCGTTCAAACCTCGTTTTAAATAACTGAAAAACAGTGTCTCTAGCCGTACGGCTCCTTTTTCTCCATCTCATGCCGGGCGGCTTCATTCGCTCCGAGCGTAAATTACAATCCCGCCCGGACCTTCCACTGGGCATGCAATTTCGTTATCTTTTAACCAAGATAACATCTTTTTTAAAATATCCCTTATCTCTTTAGCAATCAAGCTCTATTCCCGCCATACTCCGTTAATTCCGCTGCTATAACGGGATAACGCTAGGTGACAACCTCCGAATTGTCAAAACTCTAA